>OX101754.1:45305855-45412702 GCA_944452675.1 Tachina lurida
TACCAGAAAAATACTATTATATCTCAGGTATCTTATTTTTTTTTTCATACAGTGTTGTAGCTAACATATAATGTCAAGCTCTGTGTCAATTTGTGCTTGAGACTTGGATAATATTAGTGAAGCTGGAAAGGGAACAGTTTTATATGCCCTTAACATAAGCAAAATAATAGCCAATATTGTGTCGTTATAATGCTGGAAGAGTCCTCGACGGGTTACACGCATCTAATTTATTGTTTTGTTTTAGATGCTCAATATAGTTCGACCGATTAATCGGCTTCGGCCTTAGGCCAAAAGTTGGTAATCGGTCAGCATTTGGCGTATGGCAAAAATCGCCCGATTAGCCGAAGCCGAATATTTTTCATTCCAAGCTTGAAAAATAAAATTATGTTTGGTCGTTGCTCGCCGACAGTTTCTATTGTGTTTAACGTTTTGAAAGGATTGCTTTGAAATACAAACCTATTGCTTTCTATTTCATTTTACTTGGACGTTCTTAGTTTTTATACCCTTTACCAAAAAAATGGTAATAGGGTATATATAGGTTTGTCATTCCGTTTGTAATTTCTATAATATCAATAAGCGAGCCATAATATATATATATATATTCTGGGTCCTTATGCATAGGGAAGACGAATAAGCGATGTCCGTCTGTCCGTCTGTCCGTCTGTCCGTCTGTCTGTACGTGAAATCGGTTTTCCGAAGCTCCCAGAAAAGCTAGAGACTTCGTTCTTAAACTGATGTGTCAGAAATTTTCCAAAATAGATTGGTATTGAAATTCAGCAAAATCGAGCAGACGATTGCAGAGCTGGAAAACTTAAACTTTATTTTGCCATATAAAAGTAACTACTGAAAATAAATTTTTATTTTTTTTTAATAAATAAACTTATTTTACACTTCAGTACGACTAAAATTGGTATCTTAAATTAAAAAAATAAAAATAAATTAAAAACACGTTTCCAGGGTTGGAAAACTTTAACTTTTTGTGTTATGTAAAATTAACTATGTCTAAAACTATATTAGTATTTTCTCAAGAACCGTAAGAGCTACAGACATGAAATTTGGACACAGTGTGCAGACCTTTGGCCGCTACAACAACAAATACATGAGAATTGGAAATTAAAGGGTGTTCCAAAACGAGCAACGAAAAATTTTAAAATCCCATCTAGTATATATACAATTGTATGTATATACACTTGAAGTTTGTAAGGTTAGTGTATTTTTATACAGACTACAAAAATTAACACTAAAATTTCCAAAAATTTAATTTAAAGGGTGTTCCATCAGTTAATGCAATTTTGACAACTTGCTGTATCTTGGAAACCGTAAGAGCAAAACTCTTGAAATTTTCAAAAACGGTAAAACTAAAAAAACAAAAAAATTATAAAATCGCCAAACCGAAAAAAATCGCTAGAAACAAAAAAAAATCGCCAAAACGAAAGAAAATCGCCAAAATGAAAGAAAATCGCCAAAATGAAAAAAATCGCCAAAATGAAAAAAAATCGCCAAAATGAAAAAAATCACCAAAACGAAAAAACCTAAAAAAAAGAAAAAAAATCGCGAAAATGAAAAAAATCACCAAAACGAAAAAAAACCTAAAAAACATAAAAAAGTCGCCAAAATGAGAAAAATCTCCAAAATGAAGAAAAGCCCAACAGAAAAAAATCGCCAAAATTAAAAAAACCTTCAAAAACAGAAAAAAATCGCCAAAACGGGAAAAAGCGACAAAACTAAAAAAATCGTTTTAACTGAAAAAAACTTCAAAAAAGCAAAAAACCTTCCTTTCGTGCGCAATTCAAAGTCGTACTTAATTGAATTTTTTAATATTAAGGGAATTAAATGAAACTAAGTTTTTCCTTATTTCGTTTTTGCTTTGTTCACTTAACATATTTTATGTATTTTTTAAAGAACTAGATTGGTATCAATAATCAGAAAAATCCAAAATTATGACTCCAGGGTTGGAAAACTTACACTTTTTGTGTTATGTAAAATTAAATAGGTCTAAATTTTTTTTTCTTTTTCTTCATAAATTAAATATATTTTATGCTTCTGAAAGAAAAGTTTGGCGTATGAAATTTGAAAAATGAAAATTACAGCTCAAAAGATGGAAACGTTAAAAAAATTATAATTTTTTGACCCATTATTAGATTTAATTGAACTATAGTGAATTTTTAATCAGAAATAATTTCTTAATCAGGCTTGAGTTCAGTAATTTCAATTCTTATGAATGAAATATTTTTATTAATTAATGTGAGTATCTAAAGAAGAGAAGAAAAATTAAACTAGACACTATTAGCTGGGTGAAATACCAATATTTTTCTGTGCAGCCACGCACTTCATCAGCACCCATGTCTATCTACTGGGGTAGAGATTATTATTAACATCAGCTATTAAACTTAAATTTCTATGAAATGGAATATGAGAATTGATTGTGTATACAATTATTGATTTGCCTTTGGCAAACACATTTGTAAGTATCACTATTCATTTTCTGTTTTTCCATTTTCTATTTAGGTTAGCACGAAGTTATATCACTCTACCTATGTATGTTTAACTATTCTTACTTATCTTTTACGATCATCACATTAATTATTTTTACTTATTCGATGCACCATCGGTACATACATATAAGTATTATTGTAGTGGCTTTATGTTACTTTGTTTTTGCTTTCTACAGTTGACTTAGCTTTCCAGCATTCTGAAGCAGTTCTGGCCAAGTGAACAGTGATCGCCAAGTGAACATATTTTTGTCACGTGCCCATGATGAATTAAATGAGACATTATTAGATTTAATTGAACTATAGTGAATTTTTAATCAGAAATAATTTCTTAATCAGGCTTGAGTTCAGTAATTTCAATTCTTATGAATGAAATATTTTTATTAATTAATGTGAGTATCTAAAGAAGAGAAGAAAAATTAAACTAGACACTATTAGCTGGGGGAAATATCAATATTTTTCTGTGCAGCCACGCACTTCATCAGCACCCATGTCTATCTACTGGGGTAGAGATTATTATTAACATCAGCTATTAAACTTAAATTTCTATGAAATGGAATATGAGAATTGATTGTGTATACAATTATTGATTTGCCTTTGGCAAACACATTTGTAAGTATCACTATTCATTTTCTGTTTTTCCATTTTCTATTTCTAATTACTGAACTCAAGCCTGATTAAGAAATTATTTCTGATTAAAAATTCACTATAGTTCAATTAAATCTAATAATGTCTCATTTAATTCATCATGGGCACGTGACAAAAATATGTTCACTTGGCGATCACTGTTCACTTGGCCAGAACTGCTTCAGAATGCTGGAAAGCTAAGTCAACTGTAGAAAGCAAAAACAAAGTAACATAAAGCCACTACAATAATACTTATATGTATGTACCGATGGTGCATCGAATAAGTAAAAATAATTAATGTGATGATCGTAAAAGATAAGTAAGAATAGTTAAACATACATAGGTAGAGTGATATAACTTCGTGCTAACCTAAATAGAAAATGGAAAAACAGAAAATGAATAGTGATACTTACAAATGTGTTTGCCAAAGGCAAATCAATATTTGTATACACAATCAATTCTCATATTCCATTTCATAGAAATTTAAGTTTAATAGCTGATGTTAATAATAATCTCTACCCCAGTAGATAGACATGGGTGCTGATGAAGTGCGTGGCTGCACAGAAAAATATCGGTATTTCCCCCAGCTAATAGTGTATAGTTTAATTTTTCTTCTCTTCTTTAGATACTCACATTAATTAATAAAAATATTTCATTCATAAGAATTGAAATTACTGAACTCAAGCCTGATTAAGAAATTATTTCTGATTAAAAATTATAATTTTTTTCACAAAACAAACATGTATGTATGTATGTGTATGTATACTATATATATGTACGTACGTTGGTAAAGGGTATATAAGATACATATTTTTTATTTATTGTATCTTCAAATATGAACTAACAATAAGTATTCAAATCTTAAATCTAAAATATAATTATTAGGCCCGACCACTGTCGGACATAAATTTAGAGATAGTTATAAATAATACATAAATAGTGATAATCAAAAGGAAGAAAAAAAATGAGTGATCATATGAAAAAGCAATCTAGAAATTGCAAAATAGCCACCATATATTTTTTTTCTTCTTATGTATCCAATATTTCAGTGATCTCAAAAAAGCAAACTTTTTTCTTAATTCATATAAAACGTAAGTATCATTTTTAAAATTTAAAACGTTCGGCTTCGGTTTCGGTTTTGGCCGAAATTTAGGATTTTAGCCGAAGTTCGGCTTCGGCTTCGGCCAAAAAAAAAACGCCTTCGGTCGATCTCTAATGCTCAACTTGCAAGTGAAGGTATTGATTCCTAATTTGTATCACGGGCGTATGATTAATAAATAAAGCGTATGTATGTAACAAACATTTATGTATTACTCATACGCTATCGATATCCCAAGATGTCGACTTGTCGCTCACAAGTTGAACGTTGTCCACATCGTGGGACAATCAGTTA
Source organism: Tachina lurida (assembly GCA_944452675.1). Taxonomy (NCBI): domain Eukaryota; kingdom Metazoa; phylum Arthropoda; class Insecta; order Diptera; family Tachinidae; genus Tachina; species Tachina lurida. The sequence continues at coordinate 45,310,368 of OX101754.1, forward strand.
GTGTATAAAAACAAACAAAAATTACCCAATATAAGTGCGGAAACGTTTTTTTGTGATTCATTTAGTAAACAATTAAAAGTGCTATATTCTCATATACCCTTCACCGACGTACATAATTATTGTTTGTGAAAGAGACATGGTTCAATTAATGTTTGCTTTACTACACTTTTTAGTTACCTATACATATTTCTCGACCAAATAATTTGATTAAAATATTTAATTTTCATTTAATTTCGAACTTAATGAAACTATTCTAGATATTAATGTATGTACCTATAAAGGTCGAATAATTTGAAATAATTTTCTTATATTATACTTTATATTCGATATTCATAGTTGAATGTTCTATACTTAAGTAATCTTTAGAATAAATTACTTCTATTTTCAAAAAAAAAAAAATATTTAAAATTAGTTAGAAAACTTTAACAGAGACTATGGCTATGTACTCACTAACATTAAATGGATTAGAAGCAAATGTTTGCACCTAGCAGAAAGATTCGCATGTATATATATATAACTTCCCTCGTAGTTATATGAAATGCAACAATGTTCCCATCAAGTACCACCTATTAATAGACTACTCATCGGTTGGTTTCTGATTTGATATAAAATAACAAAAATGTGTTTTCGAGAAAATCGATGAAGAATGTTGAGTTCATTAGTTTTACAAAAATACACGATATAATTTTTTGCTTAAAAGTAACTAAAAGTAATAGATACATATTTTATTTATTCAAACTTAAAGTTGATAAGCTTTTTACATCCAACATGAAAAGTTGTTAGGATTTAAATAATATAATAAATAATTCAAATAATATAATAATAATAAATACAGGGTGCCCCTGTAGCTGAGTGGTAGCGATACTAGCCTCTCGTTCCAGAGGTCGTGGGCTCGATTCCCGCCATAGACCCTGGGTATTTTCCGCAGACAAGCTAATGGCTTCGCGGGTTGTGCTGTGTTGTCAAAATCATAACTAGTATATTGTATACTACTTGTAGGTCAAGTTACTGTATTTCTCTAAAAATGAAAAAAAAGTGAATCAGTGATTAGGTGGCTTTAAGACGACTGTCTGCAAGATGGGAGCCGCGTTGTCCCTCAATAGACCATAAACGTAAACGTGCAACAGCTTCAAAGTATTGTTTGATGTTGTTTAATCGCAATCCGAATGAGTTTCTGGGGTGTTTTATAATTGTGGATGAAACATGAATCCATTACTGTACTCCGGAGACAAAGCAGAAGTCTAAACAATGGGGTTTTCCAAGTGACCAGCTCCGAAGAAGGTCAAGGTGAGTTTGTCGGCCAATAAAGTGATGTAAACAGTTTTTTGGGATGCACGCGGGATAATCCACATCTGTTACCTTCAAAAGGGAAAAACAATAAACGGCTAATACTATACCAACGTATAAAACCGATTTAATGAGGATTTAAAAAAGAAAACGACCCCATTTGGTCAAGAAAAAGTTCGTTTTCATCAAGATAATGCACGAATGCACACGTGTGCAGTCACAATGCAAAACTATATGAATTGGGCTACGAATTGGTACCTCATCTGCCATATGCTCCGGATTTCGCCCATACTGACTACTTCCTATTTCCAAACCTAGACAAATAGCTCGGTGTTGAAAAATTTATTTTTGTTTGGCAAAAAAACTGTGTTTTATTCAAAAAGTCACGGATCTGCCCTCGAACATATAAACATATAAATTAAAATCAAGTTGATATAATCGTATTTTTGTTGATATCATACGATGCACAAAAACCGTTCTATTATTTGATAGTCTCAAAATTATTTTATTTTATTTACTGTAAGCACATATGAGAACAAAATAATCTAACTTATTTTATGTTTTCTAGTACTTAATAATATAAATATTGAAAATCTGTCCAATGCTGCAACTCAAACATTCCATTCCAAATATTGCACTTTCACTTATATTGAGATATTAGGTAAACATTTTATACATTTTCGGGTTTGTTCAGCAAAAGGGAAACATTTTTACGGAAATGAAATAAAGCTTTATTTATTTTGTAGTTATAACTGTTCCCTAGCGATATATTTTATGTTATATCCAGTTAGTAAAAATTAATAAGAGCCTGTTTTATGACCATCGATTTGAAACATAATTGTGCTGAGTGCATAATAAGCATAGACTAATGAATGCCTGCCTATGTTTGGGGAATAAAACTTATTCGAACAACTTTCTTTAATTTATGTTCGAGCGAACAAAACTTTTCAATTTAGAATAACAAATTATTCCAATAATTTTTGTCGAATATTCAAACAATTTCTTTAAAATCATTAAATTCTTTAATATTATTCCTGAGCTTTCCTATCCAATACTAATTTTTTAAAATATGCCACAAAAAGCGAAAAGAAAATATCACAAGTAAACTTAAATACTATGAGGTATTAGATGACACTTCTGAAGTAACTGATAAAGTTGTACTAACTGGGGCCCGTTTCTCAAAATTACAAATTACAAATCTAAAAATAAAATACACACAAAACAACAACACTTTTACAACTTTTATTGTAGTTTTGTGTGTATTTTATTTGCAGATTTGTAATTTGTAGTTTTGAGAAACGGGGCCCTGATCTAAAAAATAAAGTAAAAAATTGTAGTAATATTAAAATCGTCCACAATTTTAAGGTTGATTTAAATTATCTAAAACTAGCATATTTCCCGCTACTTTCTCAGTGGATATTTTATATGTGCTAGATAGATGTGGTTCGAATATAAAAGTTCGCGAAACTCGTCATTTTGATATTGTGTTCAACTGAGACCTTCTTTATGTGAATCCGTTAAACCTACTCATAGAGCCCTTTTATTTGGGACCCATATTGATAAGTGTGTTTCTAGTCCGAAAGAAATATATTTTTATATGCCATTTTATTCTAGTCATTATACTATTTTTTATAATGTACCAACCAAGTCCTTTTATTTGAAATCCATATTTTTTTTTTTTTTTTTTTTTTTTTAAAGAGAAGTAACACTCAGGCAATTAATGCCTACTACTATTTCTAGGTGTTACCTTCTTTAGGAAAGGGATAGTGGTAGAGAAGACAGGCGGTGAAGGGAGAGATAGAGGAAAGCTTCATTATTTTTTTTTTTTTTTTTTTATTTATTTATATTTATTTGCTATCAATGTCAACAAAGCACTTAAATTAGAATTAACATGTTTTGAGATTTTATCTTAAGATATTACAGCAAATATAATCTATTAATAAAAATGAAATACGAAGTTTACAAAATTAAAATCATAGTACTTAGATTTATAGGAAAAAGATAGTAAAAAACCTATACTTTATATCAAAAGAGTGATTTAGGAGTGAGAGACTAGTGCAGCGACTAATTTAACCTATGTTTAAATAGGTTAATTAGTCACTGGTGGTCAATGTCCTCAAGTGCGTGTAATTTGAGTTCCTGCATTTGTTTGAGAATGTCAGAGTCATGTCTCGAATTATAGTTTCGATAGGCTTTTGATTTGAGAGTGTATGTAAATCTATAGTAGGGAATCTTCTAGGGAGATTATAGATAATTTTAAGGTTCTTATTTTGTATGATTTGTAGTCTCTTTTTATGCGTTTTTGCACAATTATACCATATTGGACAGGCATATGTTATAATAGGTCTAATGCACAATTTGTATAATAGAAGTTTGTTTTTTATATTCAGTTTGCTTTTCCTGTTTAATAGTGGAAATAGGGATTTACCACATGCTATAGCTTTTGAACATACAATATCTAAATGCGCCCTAAATATAAGTTTCTGGTCAAGAGTTACTCCCAGATATTTTATAGAATTCGAAATTGGTATTAATTTGCCTTGAACAGAAAATTGTCTGGAGGGGATTCTCTTAGGCGATTTATTGAATGGGAAAATTATAGCCTGAGACTTATCTTCATTAATTTTTATTTTCCATTTGGTAAAAAACTTTTGAGCTGATGTAAGTGATCTTTGCATACGTTTCACAATTGCATTCGAGACCTTGCCACGGCATACAAATGCACTATCATCTGCATAGAAAGCTACCTCAGTGTCACTGAGATGTTTAAAATCTGCTATGTAAAGTGAATATAGTAGCGGTGAAAGCACAGATCCCTGTGGGACACCAGCTGGAATAGTTATTTCGTTAGACTTACTACCCTCAATATCTACAAAAAAAGTCCTGTTACTAAGAAAACTCATTATTAGTTTAACTAAATATAAAGGAAAATTCATTTTGTGGAGCTTATAGACAAGCCCTGCATGCCAGATTGAGTCGAAAGCTTTCTCGATGTCTAATAATAGAACACCTGTTGAAAGTCGGTTATTTTTGTTGTATCTTATCATGTTGACAACTCGTTTGACTTGGTGGGTTGTAGAGTGTTGAGCCCTAAAACCATATTGGCATTTGTGGATTAGATTATTTTCATCCGCGTGAGCTTTTAGTCTACTAAGTACTATTTTCTCAAATATCTTGGCAATGCAACTTAGCAGGCTGATTGGACGGTAACTAGTGGGTAACTTTGGATTTTTACCATTCTTTACGATAGGAATAACTTTTGCTTGTTTAAAGTGTATTGGAAAGTATGCATTTTTAATACAAAAGTTAAAAATGTCAACAAGTAATTCTATAGCGGAGTTGGGAAGCTTTTTAAGTAATATGTTTCGAATACCGTCTAGTCCCGGTGCTTTCGAATTTTTTAACCCCTTAATATAATATTCTACTTCATTTCTATTCGTAAACGTATCTGAAACATTATTTTGAATTAGCGCCTGATTAAGTGAGTTAGTTAAAATGTTTGCTTTTCTGTCAATGGGGCCGCACATATTAACAGTTGTCAGGTGTGCATTTGAAAAGTTTTCAGCTATAACATTTGCCTTTGCGACATTCTCCGTGATGGGACCGTTAATGCCTTCCAAACAGCTGATAGGTTTGTTTTTACCTCTGATAAATTTGGTTATCTTCCAAAATTTCTTATTTCCGGTGGGAAGCTTTGAAATCATATCTGTCCATTTGTTATTTCTAGTATTATTAATGTTAATATTTATCAATTTATTAAGCTCACGAACTATTGCCTCAAGGGTGCTTTTAAAATTTGGGTCAGGACATCTCTGATACCGCCTTCTATGATTATTTCTCATTGTTATTAGTTGTTTACATAGCGGGGATAGTTCTAAAGAGTTTTGTTTACTAATTTTGTGTGGTATAGCTTGCGAGCAAGTATCAGTTAATAGGTCAGTAAAAGTTTTAATAGTTTGTTCTACGTTGGAAAATGTAATGTTCCTGTTAGTTTCCAAAAGTTCATTTATTTTGCGATCTACTATTCTCTGGAAACTGTTCCAGTCTGCCCTACGAAAATCTGGAAACAGAATTTCAGTATGGATAATGTTTTCATTTATGCTAAAAGAAATAGGAGTATGGTCGGAATTAAGTTTGAAAGAATGAGAGATTATATCTGTAAATAGTAATGATGAATTGGTTAATAAAAGATCAATAGTTGATGATTTTCTATAAACTCGGTTTTGAGGTATTCTAGTTGGAGTTGATGGATAATAAATATAGTAATTCGATGATAATTGGTGATTAAACAACTCACGACCAGCTTCATTTATTTTTGAACAGTTCCAGTTGGGGTGATGTGCATTGAAATCGCCTAGAATAAAGAAATCTCCAGGTACAGTTGTAAGTATATTCATATCATTTGTAAATTCGTTTGTATATTTTGGGCAATAAATTGAAATAAACGTAACTTCTTTGTTGTTGATCATGAGTGACAAACATATGTTTTCGAGTAGTTTCGTAGCAAATGGAGGCTGTAATTTATGTCTTATTGATGATTTAATTGCGATTGCAACACCTCCTCCATGAGTGACTCTATCGTTTCTGTATACTTTGTATCCAGGAAGAGTAAATTTGTGATTACTCTTTAGAAACGTTTCGTTCAACATAAGAATATCTACTGATTCTTCCTTAACAAATTGATGTAGCTGTATGGACTCGGAAATGTTGGTAATGCCCTGACAATTCCAATGCATTACATTAAAACATTGTAGAATCTTTGATTTAAATTGCATATTTGAGTAGAGACATCACAACATTAAGTTGCTCTGTTTTTGTAGTACACTTGCGAAGGTCTGCTATAGCTCCGGTAAATATATTAAATAACTCATCTATTGAAAACAAATCACCGGAAATGGGTTGCTGATTGGAGTATTTTAAAGCTTCAGCGTAACTCCTACCAAGACTAGAACGTTCATGGTCTATAGCTTCGGTGTTTGTAGGACTATGTCTCGGTATAAAACGGGGGTTTTTATATGAATTTACTGCTCTTGTTTTGTTATTCATGTTTTGACGCATAATCATGTATTCTTTACGACTAGGGCAACGGGGATCATCCGCTCTGTGGTTGATGTTTTTAAGGTTTTTGTTGGAACAGTTGAAACATTTGAAAGTTACAGCTCCATCTTCTTGAGTTTTGTTTATCATGCACATTGAGTAATCGTGTCCTCCACCACAGGCAATACATGTATTACTTCGAAAACAATTTCGGGTACCATGTCCATACATTGCACATTTTGTGCAAAAAGTAGGGCCTTTGTTCCCTTTTGAAGGATTTCTCCATCGTACAGCTATTCCACCCAAGTATCTTATTTTAAGAATATCGCTTTTGGAGTGACGTGACTTGTCGAACTCCAGCATATATAATGCATCATCAATCGATGAACGTGAAGTTATAACTACCTTAATGCTTACAGCGACCACATTGAATTTATTTTTCAGTTCGTCCATGATTTCTTCCGTTTTTGTTTGAGGAAGACCAAAAAGAACTAATTTGAAAAGTTTTGTATCTTTTACATCATGAGTGTAGAATTTATATTCTTCTTTTGCAAGAATAACTTTAGCGGCTATAAAGTCTGCTTTTGTTGGTGAAATAATTTTTGTGCCAATCGACATGCGTTTATATTTGTATATTGTTCCTAGTTTATTATATACTTTTGAAAACCCATGTACGGCATCAACAACAATAGGCGGTATTATTGTTTTATACTTTTGATCCATTTCACCTTCACTATATGTCTCATCGTTTTCCAAGTCTTCCAAATCTTTAAATCGATTGGTGCTATTTGTGATTTTCTTTTTTGGGGCACTTCCCCAAAATATTTTACGCTTTTTAGCATTCATTGTACTATTACAATTTTAAAGTAAAAAGAACAAATGCACTATCTGCAGTTGTTGTTTTCCTTTTTTCTTACGATTCTCTTTTATTGTATTACTTTAGTTTTTTTTTTTTTCAATAGCAACAGTTATGTTTTGTAAACGTCTATTCGCGATCAGAGATAACATAAGACTGGATTGTGTGTGTATTGTGTTGTTGGATTTTAAGGAAAAGCTACGATATTTTGCATCATTTGCACTAACGCACTGCTTCATTATTTTTACAACTCTGCTTCTTGCACGTTTTTAATAATGCAGTGTTGCAGCGCCTCTCTGATGTTAAATGGGGCGTATTAATTTTTTTTTTTAAGCTGTATTTTGTAGCCATTTCATTGATTATTTTACTTCGCCGATGATTCTGCTACACAACGAAGGAGGGCGCTCTGATGTTACATTAGGATTAGTATCTCCTGAAGTCGGTATAGTTCAGTGACCAGTGACTATGCCTTCATCACTTGAACTTTCCTACAACAACTGATACAAAGGAACACTAATGCACATCAGAAAAATGCGTGGTGTTGTTATTTAATGACTGTTCGATACAGGGATTGAACCCAGGACCTTCGGTTTTGTAGTCAACGTGCTAACTACTTCAGCCAACGCCACCCTTGGTAGAGTTTAGTTCTAAGATTTTAGTTCCTTAAATTTAATCGTCAACCACTTTTATTTCAGGCTCGTATTGTAAGGCTTATTTTTTGGCCAAACATATCAAGTTTCACCCTATATTTTCTTGTAGAGGTCCTCTCAATTCAAAATTCAAAATATATATGAATTGCAAAATATAAGGATCAAAATCGGTTTTTCTCGTTTTTGTCATCTAAAACTACAATCTTCAAAAAAGTACCAAGCAACTTTCAAATATTTTTTTTAAATGCGACAGATATGTATGTGGAGTGCCAAAAAGGTACCAATGAAAAATCTAAATATTATTGCCATGTTTTTAAAACATAAAAATTAAATTAAAGTATTTTACCATAGTTTGAAAAATATATGAAAAAATATGTGTTGGATATAATGTTTAGAACAAAATCATAAAGCAAATACACGAACCTTCTAGCATAGACAATAAATAATAATCGTTTTAAAGAATCAAAACTGGATCTGTTTTTCGTCCATAAGCAAGGCGATACATTCGTCGAACAGAATTAGGGAGGCAGTTTTTGCCCCTGTTTCACCCTTTGAATCCAAATTTCCGAAAACCAGTTCTTAGTGAATGCACACACGCTCGACATCCATTGTTTTGGGCTAGGCGAAGATCACCCAGTGAGTCACGTTACTATTTTATATATAATAGTAGTAATAATACCAATAATAATAATAATATTTACGTATTTAGATTTGGTTTAGTTTGTATATACATTTAATAACACTACATGACAGTTTTTTTGCCAAATGTATCTGACAGTCAAGCCTAATGTAAAATTGTTTGCTGAATCCAAATATGAAGTCAAAATTGTCGAAATTAGAACGGTTTTTGGAGATATAGCTAAATTACCATTATTTACTTTTTTAAAAAGATGATGTGGTTTAAGTGCAAATATTTTAAAAACTATTCGTTGGATTATACACTTTTTATTTTCGTTAAAAGATAGTAAAATCACTAAAATAAACATACACCGCATGTCAAGATTAGTCAAGAAATGATGGAGATACAGTGGACAAAATTTCAAACTTCATTAAAAGTTTTATAATTTTTTGCAATTTTGCTGTTTTTAAATGTTCTTTTTTTAACCAAATAATTAAAAATTTTAAGATTTTTTACAAGGGACATTAGCCAATTTCAATACAAACATTTTTCGTCCAACAAGGTCTAGATTGGTGCAAAAATGACAAAGCTACAGAATATTTAGTGAATTAACCCCTTTTTCGGCTTTTATTAAATCAAGAACCCAAAAGGAAGAATATACGCAGAATTTGAAAAAGGAATGCTGTAAGTGTTATAAACATTGACAGTTTTGTAAAACATATGTTTTTTATGTTTCGGTTCCAAAATACCCACAATTGTTCGCTCCCCCATCTTCTCGATATGGTTGTACTGGCAGCGTGCGTTTATTTGCTGCTCCTCATCACCCATGAAGTAGATTTGCAGAAATTTTGAATCACTATCAGGCATCGGTATTAAAGACCCAATTTGATGATATAATTGGCCCTGAATATTACAGGTTGATTGGAAATTGCGATTATCCCCATTGTGAATGATTTTTGTTGCTCCAAATGATGTCATTTGAAAGCACGAATTGAATTTGCGAATTTTACGCAAAAACAATTTAGATTGCGATACACCTACAGGCAATAGTGCTTTCAATGGTTCTGGTGGCGAATTCAATGGTGGCAATACAACTTTTCCAGACGCGCAGCAGAAACCGGCCGATTCACCTTTGTATTAGAGTGCATGACAGTGTTGGCATTGTTTGCTCATAGCACCGATTACAATTTGTGAATGTGACGAATAGTCGATGTCCGACTCATATTCAAACGCAAGGCGAAGAAGTGATGCACGTATCAATGAGCGATACACTTGCAAACGCTGTTGTTCGCGTGTTCTGAATGTGTTGGTGACTCGTTAACGGGCCAGTCTTTGTCTCAATGCATTAACTCGAAGGAGTTCATTGCGATGCTCTTGACTTTCATTAGCACGTGTGATTGCAGTCGGGTTTATTACATTTCCATTGCAGTGTAAACATTTAATTTTTTTTAATTCGGTAGAATCGACAAAAAATTCGATAGATTTTAATGAAATTCGGTAGACAATTGTTTTAATCAAAGAAACATAAAAAATAACAATTCAAAGAAACATAAAAAATAACAAAATATGTGTATGTACTTATATATAAAGAGTAAGTGCAAGGAGTATCAAACTAAACAGATTCCAAAAGCGCATTTAAAACTTCGCATGTGATTGGAAATTAAACTGCCTTAAAAAATGAAGCATTTCCAAAAAAAGTGTCATCCCCAGTTATTTGCCCTTGCCCTTTATATAGATATGCTATGCATACAGAAAATAATATAAGTACATAAATAACAGGAATTCAGTTTTTGTACACAGGTTTTATAAAGCTATTAAAATAACTTTTATTTGACAAACATTTGCTACTACAAAGATTATATGTAAGATCCATTTATGAATTTAAACTTTTGTGCAAAAATTATTAAATCATTGGGAGGAATAAGTATTTCATCTCCAAGGCACAATTCTTTGGCAAATATTAGGTTACTTATAGTTTCAGTTTTTAACTGATTTCTTTGTTCTGTTTTAATGATTTTCATGGCAGAAAATTGATGAACGGTAGGAGCAAATTCAAAAATTTTTTTTTTATTATTTAGAACTACCCCGTAATTGACCTTTTAACCTACATCCATGGTAGTAAGAGTGCTCGAATTAATTTCTTTCGCAATCGAATTTTATTTTCCATATTGTAAAGAATTATTCTTTAAAAAAAACCAAGAATGCAAAATAAAAGAAAAGAAAATAGAATTCGCGATTAAATTACAAATACAAATAATCCAAAGTAAAGACTTTAAATATTTATAAGGAGCTACAGAGCTGAAATTTGGTGTGTATGTTCCCCTTCCAATGTATAGATCCACGCGAAAAGAGATAAAAAAGGGTAAAATTAGTATCTTTTTATCTCGGAAACTACATTAGATAGACTAAAAATTTTATAAGCATACAAATGCTGCTAAAAAATAAGCTGATACCTGTTTAGTACTTTTTCGATATGTGTACTTTTAGGGGTTATAAGGGGGTAAAAACTGAATTTGGTACCTTTTTTGCACTCAACATATCTTCTAAATTATTGAGCGTATCAGAAAGCTTTTTGGTGCGTTGCTTTCTTCTGGACAGAATCTTGAATGTGTTTGACACTTTCTGAAAATTTGCATTTATAAGGGGTAAAATTTTACCCATTTTCGGTACCTTTTTGTTAATGATAATATACACATATACATACATACATGTAAAAATAATTTACTATGACTTCTTACCGGTCAGTAGAAGCTGGGATAGTAAAATTTATGTTTTGTTAAACTGCCCAAAAAGTGCTAAGGGGATAAAAAATAGGTAAAAAAGGGTAAAATTGGTATCTTTATATCTCGGAAACTACATTAGATAGACTAAAAATTCCAAAAGCCTAAGAATGTTGGTAAAAAGCAAATCGACATGTATTTGGTCCTTTTTTGATATGTGTACTTTTAGGGGTAAAAAGGGGGTAAAAGCTGAAGTATTTTTTAGAAAAAGGTGACTATTCGAAAAATTACTTTTTAGAAAAAAGTTCTTTTTGGGAAAAGTAGTTTTTTGAAGAAGGTACTTTTTGGGAAAAGCACTTTTTAGAAAAAGGTACTTTTTAAGAAAAGTACTTTTTAGATCTATAGATCGGAAGAGGAATCTACACACCAATTTTCAGCTCTATAGCTATAGTGGTTTGAGCTAGGTGATGATATGTCAAAAAAAGCTCAATTTGCTGCTTAACTTAAATTTTATAAAAATTATTATTTGCATTCGTTCTTTAGAATTATAAAATAAAATTCTGAATAGAATTCTATTTTAAGTTCTTCTTTTTTCGTTCTCCTCGCAAACAAATTAAATAAACAAGAGTTATGACTTGTTTCACAATAACGAAACGAAAATTTCGACTGAAAATTTATATTGAAAACAACAATAGAATATGAAAATTTTATTTTGTTTACAATATAAATCTTCAGTTGAAAGTTTTGTTTCGTTATTGTGAAACAGGCCATTAATTCAATTCAAATAAATCTGTCACGTGTACTGATTCTTAATTTCACTTTTATAATTAGTCAAAAATTTAATCTTCACATTATTTGGTAATGAGTTCTACGTGTCGTGTGGGAGACTATTTCAGCGGACGCAACTCTACAATTTGTTTTTTATTTCGCTTGTATAAATTAACAGGCCACATATTATAATAAAGCAATTGAATGGGATGAATTTTGCAAACAAAACTGGGCGTAGACATAACTCCAGCAATGTAAAAGCAGAACTAAAATTCGATATCTAATGTATGTAATATAAGCAATGGTTCAATAAGCCAGACAAGAGGTATTAAAATTAAACTTCTCTTTCATGTTTTCCTCTTTTTAGTATATTTGTTACTTTGTACGTATTAGGTTTTTTCTCTTCATCATTCATTGTAGATTTGATTGCTTAAAAACACCTGAATCCTTGAATTCCAATAAAGGATTTAGTTGTTTTTTTTACCAACTAAAAGCTTAATTGAAATTTCAAAAACTGTTCTAATAAAAAAGAAAAAATTAAATCTTCTCATTGTTATTTAAGGTAGCACATGTATGGGTATAAGAATACAATAAAGAACTTGTATGTGTAAAAAAATAGTATATGAAACTCTTAAACAACTTTGCAAGTACAAATTTTTACTTAAAATAAATCTTCGATCTAGAGAAAATAGTCATCCGTTTAAATTGGTTGGTATAAAATAATAACCACTTAGACTAGTTTTTGTTAGATCAAAAGTTGTTTAATCTTTTTACAAAAAAAAACTAATTACTTAAATTCTTATGAATTGAATTAGGCTACTGTTCGTAACGCTTTTTAAGCCAAATTACATGTGATAATTATTAATGAACAAATAACATCAAAGTTAGTTGTAAATATTCTGACAACAACACATAGTTGAACGGAATAGCCAGCCATTTTCGAAGGCCACTAAACCTTCCTCATCAGCGTTCTTCTGTGTTTTGGTCCACCGTGTGTGGTGTCAGTTGATGTAGATGTCTGCCTTATATACATAACTTTATTGCAAATGGAATATGTGAATTGGTTTGATTCATTGCATTTTTCAATTTGCTGATATATATGTTAGGTAATGAAGGCTCAAAATTTACCATCTTCCAGATGGCAGACATCTACATCAACTGACACCACACACGGTGGACCAAAACACAGAAGAACGCTGATGAGGAAGGTTTAGTGGCCTTCGAAAACGGCTGGCTGTTCCGTTCAACTATGTGTTGTTGTCAGAATATTTACAACTAACTTTGATGTTATTTGTTCATTAATCATTATCACATGTAATTTGGCTTAAAAAGCGTTACGAACAGTAGCCTAATTCAATTCATAAGAATTTAAGAAACAAATACAGTTCGAAAAATAATAATTAACTAAAAACTAATTACGTTAAAAACATATAAAGCAAATTTAGTTTTTAACAAAACATGGTTTTAAATTTTCGAATCGAATAAAATTTTTAAGAGTTATTCAACTTTTCATTAATACCTTTTTTAGCATTTTCTCCCCCAGCGCAAAAAATATGAATAAAAACACAATTAAAAACAGAAGCAAATCCATCAACTTAATTATGGAATGAATTTTGTTTTTTGTAATTTTACAGTTTTTTATACCCTTTACCAAAAATGGAAAAGGGTATATATAGGTTCGTCATTCCGTGTGTAATATCCATAACATTCATATGCGACCCATAAAATGTATATATTCTGTGTCCTTATGAATAGGGAAGACGAATAAGCGATGTCTGTCTGTCTTTCCGTCCGTCTGGTGTACGTGAAATAGGTTTTCCGAAGCTCCCAGAAAAGCTAGAGACTTCGTTCTTCGACTGGTGTGTCGAAAATAAACTTATTTTATATTTCAGTACGAATAAAATTTGTATTAAAAATATGAAAAAAATTAAAAAAAAATCAAAAAGGCGTTTCCAGGGTTGGGAACTCTAACTTTTTTGTTATATAAAAATAACCTACTAAAACTAATTTTTCCTTTTTATCTATAAATTTAAAATATCTTAAATTCTTAAAAGAAAAAGATTGATGTAAGAAATCAGAAAAATTTTAAATTATGATTCCAGGGTTGGAGAACGTACAGTTTTTGTGATATATAAAATTAACTAGGTCTAATAATTTTTTTTATATTTTCATTTATAAATATGTTTTATATTTTGGAAAGAAAAGTTGGGTATAAAAAATTTTAAAAATAATACCCACAGCTCCACAGCTGGAAAATTCACCCTTTTTAGGGTTCCGTACACCAAAGGCGAAAAGGAACCCTATTATTTTTGCTCTCTGTCCGTCTGTCCATCTGTCTATCACAGGGTATTTTCTCCGGAACTGTAACAGCTACGGACCTGAAATTTGGACACAGTACGTACACCTTTGGCCGCTACAACAATAAATACATGAGACTTAAAAATTAAAGGGTCTTCCAAAACGAGCAACGATTAATTTGAAAATCTTATGTAATATATATACAATTGTATGTATGTATTTACATATATACAGTTGAAATTTGTAAGGTTAGTGTATTTTTATACAGACTACAAAAATTCACACTAAAATTTCCAAAAATTTAAATTAAAGGGTGTTCCATCAGTTAATGCAATTTTGACTACGTAATTTTGACAACTTGCTGTATATTGGAAACCGTAAGAGCAAAATTCTTGACATTTTCAAAAACGGTAAAACTAAAAAATTATAAAATCGCCAAACCGAAACAAATTCGCCAAAAACAAAAAAAAAAGCCAAAGTAAAAAAAAAAATCTAAACTAAAATAAATCGCAAAAAACCGGAAAAATCATAAAAAAAATCGTCAAAATGAAAAAAATAGCCAAAATGAAAAATAAATCCCTAAAAACAGAAAAAAACCGCCAAAACGAGAAAAAAACAACAAACTAAAAAAAATTGTTTAAACTAAAAAAAAAATTCAAAAAAGCAAAAACGCCGCCACATTAAAAAAATTCGTGCGCAAGTCAAGGTCGAACTTTACTGAATTAATCTTGATATTAAAGTAACTAAATAAAACTAGTATTTTCCTTATTTCTTTTTTTCTTTGTTCACTTAACATATTTTATATATTTTTTAAAGAACAAGATTGATATAAGAAACCAAAAAAATATAAAATGATGATTCCAGGGTTGGGAAAAGTACACTTTTTTTTACATATAAAACTAACTAAATAAAGCTAGTTATTTCTTTGATAATTAAATATATTCTATATTTTAGAAAGAAATAAATTAGTACTCATATTAAAACCAGAAAAATTTAAATTATGGTCCAGGGTTGGAAACTAAAAAAAATAATTGGGTAAAAAAATAACCAAAATTATTTATTTTTTCAGTTAAACATATTTCATATCTTAGGAAGATCTTTAGTAAAGCAAATTCTTTAGTCGAAAAAAACCAAGAGGTCACTTACTAAAAATTGCACTATAACAAAAAATTATAAATTTTATCACAAAACAAATATGTACGTATGTACTTATGTATATGCATCTGTATACTACATATATGTACATACGTTGGTAAAGGGTATATAAGATTCGGCACAGCCGAATATAGCACTCTTATTTGTTTTATTTTTGTATATGCTTAAACCCAAGGCAAATTCATTTCCAGGTAATATCAGGATTACAAAAACAATGAAAAAATACAACAATGAAAAAAACAACATGGGTTTTAGTTCATCCAAAACTTCACAAATAGAATTTGTTTAACACAATAATAATAAATATTATTCACATAAATTTGAAAATAGTTCTCCACGGCAGCTACCACTAACAAAATTTGCAACGTTTAGCACTTCTCACAGTTTTTTAATAGTTTTTTCATATTTTTAAATTTGTTTTCACAGATTTTTTTTTGATAAAATATTTTTCATATTGAAATTTTTTAACATTTTCTTTTAATTTCTCTTTCGTAAAAAATTATTTGAAGTTTCGGATGAACTTTAGTTTGAAAAAAAAATAGCTCAGCTGCGTTTCCGCTAGTACCTTGTGAATGTGCCTTGCTTAAACTAAACCCTTATTCATAAGAAAAACCTCATGCTAGTTAGCATAAGTGTCAAAATTGACGACTATTTGACATTAGAAATCGGTGCGTAGTATAGTTTTAACCCACTATTAAATCCTAGCCTGCATTTTAATGTAAAAGTGTATGGCAAAACTTGTTAGGGCCATGTTCAGTTTTGTCGCTTGTGCCAGTTTCTCGTTATGTATAAAGGCAGAATTAGTTTTTATTTTCTGTTTTGTTACGAATCAGCTGACTCTTTTTTATATATAGAAATCTAATACAAGTCGTTAGTTTTTCTGTTTCGTTCTATTCTGTTTCTGTTCAACCTCTGAAAATCAAAAAATTGTTAAGTAATTGTAAGTGACAGCATAAATTAAATAAAAATATTTTGAAATAAATTGTGATTGTGCTTTTAGAATTTAAGAAAATTTTATTTTTAATAACATAAAATTATATTGAAACTTAACAATGGACGATGCAAAGCTCATCACTTTAGTGGAAAACTGCGCACCTTCTGGTCAGAAACAGCTGATAAGTTGCTACAGAAAGAGTAGGTACTCCAGTATAGCAGCAGAGCGCCATATAACAGAACAGCAACAGAAGGTAAAGACTAATGAAGCCTTAAGGCTGTTAAAAAGTAAAGTTATTATATTCGGTAATACAGAATTAAATACACCCTTCTTTATTATCAATCTGTCTTAATTTGAAAAAAAATTAAACTGGAAGATAATACAGATGAATCCCCCAGTTTTTCTTCTCTATCGAAAATTTTGAGTTAATACCCTCTTGTTGATTTCGTGCGATATGTATATTCTTACTGAAGTACGAGTATGATCTATTGCAGAATTATTACAATCAGATACTAAAATTTTAAGACATTACAAATATTGTTTATTGATTTTAAATATTAGATATTATAAAAACTGTAAAAACTTTGGTTTTTTTAATAGAGAGCGATTGTAAGCAAATCAACAAAATATATAATGAAGAACAATAATATACATACATACATATTAACCAAAACTGCGACTAAATTCAAATCATTTAATATATTTTTTCTATGAAATAAATGTTCATACATACATTTTTGGACTATTGAAATCAGTGCATTCAAATTAATGATCAGCTAACCTTAGTGTTTTTCATACGGGATTTCCCGGGAAAAATTTCCCGGGATCCCGCACATTTTCCGGGAAAGAAATCCCGGGAAATTTGTGCGGGAATTCCCGGGATTTTTTGATTTTGTTATGGCAACTTAATTTGTATGTACACATTCCTTGATGAGTGTCGTTATTCACTTTATTAATGCGATGGTGCAATAATAAGGTGATGGCAATATCACAATACTAAAGCTTTATAACAACCAAGGCCGAGTTTACATCTGGTACACATGCATTCTGAGACTTAGATGCCTTTATTTGGAAAAAGCTGAACTCGACGATCAAAATTTAATTCTACAAGAACTCATAAAAGTAAAGAACAGAAATGAGCAAGAAAATAGAAGAAAATTTTACAAATAATTACAGATTATCTTTGGTAAATAGTACGGTTAACAGCATTAACAGCTTATTCTGTACTAAAGTCCCAAATTCCAAAGAAATATGCCCTTATGGAAAAACGATTGCTAAAGTTAAAGCATGCGTTTAAACTGGTTTTGCCATACAATATTCGTTTGTTAAACCAATTTTAAGTTTAACAATGATTTTTTCATAAAGGGAATATTTTGTAAAATTTTTTTTAATAAGGCCCCTTTCAGATTAAGCAATTTTACTTGCGCAAGTCTTGTGTTTGTGGGTGTGAGAGGAAAGGTCAGTTTGAAGGGGAAAGAATTGCCGTGACTTGAGTACAGACTTGCTTGTACTTGGCAATTCTATATTTGTACTTGGCAATTATGTATATTCAAGTATATCTTTAACTAAATTATTTTTTTCTTCAACTTCTATTGTATAAACAATATTTAAAATCATTTTCACAATTACAATGAATACAGAAATGAAAAAAAAACGTCAACAAATTAAGAAAATTCGAGCATAAGAAAATTAAACTTGCTCAACAAAGTTGCTGAATGTGAACATAAAAGCAAGTTCAAAAGAAAATAAATAAAAGTGAAAATTATACTTGCGCAATTAAAGTTGCCTAATCTGAAAGGGCCTAATACTCGTATAATTTCTTTTTTATAATATTGATTGGTATCTATGTATTATTATATAAAGAACGGAAACGGTATTATTTTTTGAATAATGTGTATATAAAACGTTATTATTTAATCGATCTCATGAATTATAATTTGTTTTTGTTGAAATATAAATATTTTGTATTGTTTTGTACTGGGCGGGAATTCCCGGGATTTCCCGGGAAACCGAAAAATCTTTCTCGCTTTCCCGGGAAATGAAAAAGTCCGGGAAAAGAAAAACTCTAGCTAACCTCTCACTCCATCCTCCGGCCATCAACGAAATTGTATTATGTGCATCAAACCCTTAAGTCATAAACTTAAATATTATGCTTCAAGTGGAGGTAAGTTTATAACGTTTCATCTAAGCTGGATATATATACATATGTATGTACATATGTATTATGTATGCGTGTATGTATTAACCTGTCTTTTTTTTCATTTATATACAAATATTCAATGAGTTTTAACAATGTTTTTAGCTCAATTGCTTTACTTCGGAATTGAATTCAATTAACTAACAAATTCAAGCTCTTTTCAATACTCGTCTGAAGTATCAATTGAAAATGATTTTATTAGCTGAGCTGTATATCCGCAAACATGTGGATACATTTGAATTGTTCGTTTGTCGCTGCATAACTAATAAAGAGTAAGTAAGAACGAACTCGTTCAGATATTGCAGTAGGAATGTGTATTTAAAAGTTAAATAGCTGATTGCCTTTGTAGCTGATGCTCATTAAATATATTTAGTCTAAGAATTAATTTTTGGAGTAAATAAAAGAATAATAATAATAATAAAAGTTAAAATAGTTTAAATTTTAATTTTTAATGTGTTGGTTGCATCGTGGCCAAAATAGTACAAAAATTCCGGCATTGATTATCTTATCGAATAAAATTCTTAAGTTAATCAGAATACATAATTTTAATGTCACAAGCGATAAAAACATATGTAAGTCAAAAAACATAAGACTTAAGTCATTATTGTTTGGTTTGTATCTTTATAATTAACTTCGTTAGAGGTATGGGGATTTCAAGTCAACATGAACCACCGCTTGTAGAATTTGTTAGCATATACAATTCGATTTTGTCTTAAGTCAACTTATGTGTTTTTTTAAGCTGTAAAATGTTTGGGACTCAAAACATTTACTGCCTTATTCATAAAAAATATTTCTGTTAAATAAGAGGTTTATGAAACAAATTATCTATGCAAATCAAAATATTTTTTATGAATTGGGTTCTTACTCTTTACAATTCCCTTCTTTTAATGTGGACTCAGCTTAAGAAGTAACAAATAATAAAAAATTCTTAAAAATTCAAATCTAGAGGGTGTTAAAAGAAACGAATGATATCAAAAACAAACTAAGAATTAGTTTGCAATTTTACAATTAACTCCCTTATTCTGAACTTTGTGACAAATAACAAAAGTATCACAACTGAAAATTTTTATATTTTAAACAATGTAAAAATTTTCATAAGTAAATAACAAACGATGGTCGCACATCTAGAAATGTATTAATAATTAAGGGCTTATAAATAATGTAAGGAGTTTAATTACACTGTGCTACAAAAGTTGAGAAAAAAAATATTCAGGGATTCTAATGTACCAATTCTGTTTTGTTGGAGTCCATGGATGACGAAAATACCGTTGGTTTTTTTAGGTCACTTCATAAAGTGATTTTATAACGGTAAATGTAGTGAAAAACGGGGTTTCTTAGCTTTTCAGTTTTAAACAGTTGTAACTTCTTTGTTTCCCAACGGATTTCTTTTAACTTTTCGTTGGTTAAAAGGCTCGAATATTATCTTTCAATAAAGATATATTTTTTGTAAATCGACTAAGAAATGGCCAAGTTACAGTCGTTGAAGTGTACAAAAAACCAATTAAAAAAGTATTCTTTTGTTTTCTTCAGGCTATAAGTTGCATATGAGTTACAAAAGAATACTTTTTAATGGATTTTTTGTACACTTCAACGACTGTAACTTAGCCATTTCTTAGTCGATTTACAAAAAATATATCTTTATTGAAAGATAATATTCAATTCTTTTCACCAACGAAAAGTTAAAAGAAATCCGTTGGGAAACAAAGAAGTTACAACTGAAAATCTAAGAAACCCCGTTTTTCACTACATTTACCGTTATAAAATCAGTTTATGAAGTGACCAAAAAAAACCAACGGTATTTTCGTCATCCATGGACTCCAACAAAGTAGAATTGGTACATTAGAATCCCTGAATATATTTTGTGTATCACAGTGTTATTATTACAACTTCAATATGAATACTGTAGTATCGCCTCCTATTCATATATAGAGATGTGGCTGTTTCAACACATGCACACAAAGAAAAAATATGATTGAGGTAACCATAGTTAAAATCAAAAATATAGTTGCAGTCAAATCATATTGTTGTCGATATGTATATATATTTTTATTGATCTAACCCTTTGTTAATACTTTATTTATTTATTTATTTAACACTATGCATAGACCACCGGTAGCTTACAAATGAAACGCTGAACTGACAGAAAATGTTTGTGAAAAAGATTTTGTTTTAAAACTTAATATAGTATGGTTATGGATAGCATTATATTGTTATATACATTATACACAAATTATGTTTTAGTCATAAATTTTTGACAAAACTATATTGTTAAACTCTAACCACTGTATTCATAAAAAAGTGTTTTAGGTTTATTACAGGTTTATTTGACAAATTTCCCATAGAAACACGTCAAATAAGCGCATAATAAACCTAAAATATTTTTTATGAATACGGCAGTAACCATATTACACTTTTAATGAATATAATAACATGAGAACATGATACATATTGTTTTCTCAACCATTCATAAATCATATATTTTCTCTGCGTGTACGTGGTGCCATAATAGCAACATGTGTGCAATTGATGGCCCCTATTAAAGCATATAATGTCCATTCATAAAATAAATATTTTTATCTTTTTACCCTAGTTAAGTTTCACATGATTCTTTATCTGTTGGTGGAAATGTAATTTCATGCTTATTATACCCTTTACCAAAAATGGAAAAGGGTATATATAGGTTTGTCATTCCGTGTGTAATTTCCATAATATTAATTTGCGACCAAAAAAATATATATGTATATTCTGGGTCCTTATGAATAGCGAAGACGAATAAGCGATGTCCGTCTGTCCGTCCGTCCGTCCGGTGTACGTGAAATCGGTTTTCCGAAGCTCCCAGAAAAGCTAGAGACTTCGTTCATGGACTGGTGTATCAGAAATGATCCAAATTGGATTAATATTGAAAATCAGCAAAATCGAGCAGACGGTTTCAGAGCTGGAAAACTGAAACTTGATTTTGCCATATAAAAGTCACTACCGAAAACAAATTTTTATTTTTTTTTAATAAATAAACCTATTTTACACTTCAGTACGACCAAAATTGGCATTTTAAATTAAAAAAATATTAAAAAAATTAAAAAGACGTTTCCAGGGTTGGAAAACTTTAACTTTTTGTGTTATGTAAAATTAACTATGTCTAAAACTATGCAGGGTATTTTCTCGAGAACCGTAAGAGCTAGAGACCTGAAATTTGGACACAGTATATAAACCTTTGGCCGCTAGAACAAAAAATACATGAGAATTGGAAATTAAAGGGTGTTCTAAAACGAGATACGAAAAATGTTAAAATCTCATGTAATATACATACAATTGAATGTATGTATATATACGCGTATACAGACTACAAAAATTAACACTAAAATTTCAAAAAATTTTAATTAAAGGGTGTTCTATCAGTTAATGCAATTTTGACTATGCAATTTTGACAACTTGCTGTATCTTGGAAACCGTAAGAGCAAAACTCTTGAAATTTTCAAAAACGGTAAAACTAAAAATCAAAAAATTATAAAATCGCCTAAAGCCTGATACTCTGTTCACAATTTCGTGGGAAATGCTGTCAAACTACATATAAAAGTAGTTGGTATGAAATATTTGCGAAATAAATTCGCAAGAGTAGTACTCTGTTCTTGGTGTGAAAAACACGGAAAATCATGTCTTTCCATGCAAAATTAATCTGGCATCATTTTAGTTTAGCTGCGAAACAACATGAGCAGTACTTTTTTCGCACGGAATTTTAACAATGTTGCATACTTTCAAGCAATAAAAGCGAGAAATTTATTAAAAAAAAACCGCGAGTTGGGCTACATTTAGTACATGTCAAATTTTTCACGCGAAATAACGAATGGCACTGAAAATTTTTCACAACTTCGAACAGAGTACCATGCTTAACCGAAAAAAATCGCAAAAAACCAAAAAAAATCGCCAAAATGAAAAAAGCACCAAATTAAAAAAAAATGTCTGCGACTAAAATAAATTGCGAAAAACCCGAAAAAGTGCTAAAATGAAAAAAATCGCCAAAATGAAAAAAAATTGCCAAAATGAAAATAAATCGCCAAAACGAAAAAAAACCAAAAACAAGCAGAATAAAATCGCCAAAATGAAAAAAAAAATCCCAAAACACGAAAAACTCGCCAAAAACAAAAAAAAATCGCCAAAACGAAATAAAGCACCCAATTAAAAAAATGTCTAAGACCAAAATAAATCGCGAAAAACCGGAAAAATTGCTAAAATGAAAAAAAATCGCGAAAACGAAAGAAAATCGCCAAAATGAAAAAAAAACGCCAAAATGAAAAAAATCGCCAACATTAAAAAAAATCGCCAAAAAAAAAACTCCAAAAACAGAAAAAAAATTGCCAAAATGAAAAAAATCGCCAAGAACAACACAAAATTGCCAAAATAAAAAAATCGCTTAAATGAAAAAAAAGCCCTAAACAAAAAATCGCCAAAATGAAAAAAACCCCAAGCAACAGAAAAAATATCCAAAATGAAAAAATCGCAAAAATTAAAAAAATCACCAAAATGAAAAAAATTGCTAAAATGAAAAACAGAAAAAATCGCCAAAATGAAATGACAAAATTGCCATAATAAAAAATTCGCCAAAATGAAAAAAAACCGCCAAAAGGAAAAAATCGCCAAAATGAAAAAAAAAATCGCCAAAATGATATAAGTTTCCAAAATGAAAAAAAGCCCCAAAAACAGGAAAAAATCGCCAAAAATGAAAAAAGGCCTTAAAAAACAGAAAAAAATCGCCAAAATGAAAAAAACCTCCAAAAACAGAAAAAAAATTGCCAAAACGAAATCGGTTTTCCAAAGCTCCCAGAAAAGCTAGAGACTTCGTTCTTGGACTGGTATGTCAGAAATTGTCCAACTTAGATTGGTATTGAAAATCAGCCAAATCAAACAGACAGTTTCAGAGCTGGAAAACTGAAACTTGATTTTGACATATAAAAGTAACTAGATAACAAAATTTTTTTAATTTTTTTGTTAAATAACTTTGGTAAAGGGTATATAAGATTCGGCACAGCCGAATATAGCACTCTTATTTGTTCTATTTTTGATTAATCCACTGATATAAGCGATTGATGGATGATTGGCTCATGGCAGTTTGGTAATTAGAAAAGCACACTTTTAGTATGAGCGATGAGAAAATAAGTTTAACGCACTCAAAAATCTTATAAATGTATGCCAGCTTTTTGGTCATAAAATGGCTGTATCAAATCAATAAGAATATTGAACAATGTCGTTGTAAAGAGATTTATTTTTCGTAACGTTGTTTCATTTAATGAAAATGTATTCGAGTGACCCCTAAGACTTATCATAGTGTGCCTTCTTTGCAATTTTTTTCTACGATCTTCATCGCACGTTAACCGTGAGATATGCCTCACTATAGAGAAAAATATGAATAAAAACTTTGTAAACTTAAGTATGCAATTTATAATTATACTAAGTTGAGTGATTTTGGTGACCAATTAATTTTTATGAACCTCCAAACATTTCGAAAATCAGTGCGCCCTTAAAAAATGGTGTTATAATTTTTTGTCCAACAGCTACTTCAGACTTAGTAATAGCGCTTTACTATATATGGTAATAATGTAGCTAAAAGTTCACTCAATAATTCTCATTAGCATTTTACGCCGAAAAAATTATCTCCTCATGAACTTTTTTTTTTTTGCAAAATTGAAGAAAAAAATGTTTTTTTTTTCATTTCTTTCAGAATATCAAACAGGTACTCCTAATTTTTTGGTAAAAATATTTGACAATATAATTTGAACGTGTGCAAACAGCCTAATAGGTCATACAGACAACTCAAAAATTATCGTTTTCACAATTTTCCGACGCTAAAAACATAAAAACAAAAAAAGTATAGTCTAGTAAAAAACGAAAATTAACATCCGAATTTATTAAAAGGAGCAGTCAGTCAAACCGACAACGTTCGAACATGTCGACTGCTGAATTTCTCCGTTGTGTATAACTTTTCGTTTCATCAGTTCGTTTTGACTGAGACTGTTTACATTTACAGAAAGAAGCAGAAGCAAAGCAATTACAAAAATCACAAGTTTTTAAACGCTGCTTGTCAATAACTGCCAACTAGAGTGCGCTTTGGTTTTGTATATAAACATGTAAAAACCACTTACAACATTGCACAATGGTCTACTCAAGTGATTTAGAATCATATAAATTTATCATATAAATCTAAAAAAATTTACATTACACCGATAAATTAATGGGAAAGAAAGCAAAAGTAATTCACAAAAATTATCAATTTCAAACTATTTAAAATGTTAATTAGTAGTTCTTTTAAAATTTTGTCATGGGTCTATAAGTAAATCCATCACTGCGCATGCTACCAATATTATTTCATCCGCCATATTTTTCAATAATCACGCTTTTCTCTTTAATTCTCACAGGTAAAATTTAAATTAACAATGAAATTAATTATATTTCATTTTGTTATGTATTAATTATAAGGGTAAAATCGGTATCTTTATATCTCGGAAACTGCACTAGATAGACTATAAATTCCAAAGACACATGAATGCTGCTAGCAAAAAAACCCAACACGTGCTTGGTACTTTTTCGATATGTGTACTTTTAGGGATTAAAAAGAGGTAAAAACAGAAATTTGGTACCTTTTTCGCACTCGACATATCTTCTAAATTATTGAACGTAGCAAAAAGCTTTTGACGCATTCTTTTCTTTAAAATCTCGAATGAAATTTGGCTTGTTCTGATAATGATAAGGTATATATAACCGCTAACATAGGTTAAGCGACACATTTTTTGGACTTCGTTTTTTTGACGAAAATCTACTATTTACGATCGAAAATAATCGATTTTGGTCAAAAAATGAGGTTGGAAAATTATGTCGCTTAAGCTATTTTGGCGGTTATGGCACGATATGACATACATATAAAAATAATTCACTATGAACTCCTACCCACTCAGTAGAATCTGTAATAATAAAACTTTTTTTTTTCGAAGGATCCAAAGAGGTACCAAAAAGGATAAATATGGCTAAATGTGATGCTAAAAATTTTATATTCGGAAGAATTCATATACATAATTGAAACATTTTAAATTTTAGTTATATTTTATTAAATGCTATAGTATAGTAGTGTATTCTTGAACACTGTCACCAAGGGGTACTTTGAATATTAATTTGGTACTTTTCAAGAAATACTTTTCGGAAAAGTTACTTTTCGAAAAAAGTACGTTTTGGAAAAATACTTTTTAGAAAAAGGGAATTTTTTGGAAAAATTACTATTTTAAAAAGGTACTTTTTCGAAAAAGTTACTTCTCGGAAAAAGTACTTTATAGGAAAAAGCACTTTTTGGAAAAGGTACTTTTCGGAAATAGTACTTTTTGAAAAAATAAATTAAAAATAAAAATTATTTTTAGAAAATGTAGTTTTTGGAAAAGTACTTTTTGAGAAAGGTACTTTTTGAAAAAAATATTTTTTTAAAAAGGAAATTTTTTGAAAAACCTACTTTTTGGAAAAATAATTTTTTAAAAGGTACTTTGGAAAAAGTATATTCTTTAAAGATACTTTTTGGAAAGCGTATTTTTTGAAAAATGTTCTTTTTGGAGTGACCCTATTATCCTTCTTTGAGCCACCGAATTCTGAAATGAATGAGCTTGGTTAGCACGTATAAAATATCCGCTGACAAAGTAGCGTGCAATATGCTAGTACTTATATATTTTTTTTTCCTGCGATGTCACAAAATACCATAATGTGTACTCGGCATTAGCTTCAGTTTAGATTGGCTACGTCCAATACATATGCACAATGTGCAAACTTTTATAAAGAGCTTTTTGTGCTTTCACACCGACGAGACTACAACATCCACAATAACAACACAGCAGACACCAATGCTTGATCTTACTTTGCAAAGAAACAAGAACAAATTTAAGAGCTTTCAAAGCTGTTTACCTCAAATGCAAATATCAGTGTATGTGTGTTTGGACGTAGCTGCCAGTGCTGCCACAACCAAAAAATTTTTACAACCAAAATTCGCTTTAAAAGTTACCAAATGAGAAAAAAATAACCAAATTTCAATATGTAGTATTTTTATTAAATAACGTTTAAAATGCATACACTTTGTGCCGCACTACAACAAGAAATCAAGGTACATGAAGCTGACTTGCAAGCAATAGTTCAATGCCCATTTGTAATGTATGTATATGCCAGTCAGCAGCTGATTAATTTTTTCTCGTTTATTTTTCCGTTTTATTGTTGAATTTTGTTTTTCTTCACACATTTAGTTTTTGTATTTGACAGCCGAACAGTATTTTTACACAAACAACAACTTACGTGCTTATTCTTTATATAAATTTACTTTGTAAAATCTTTTAATTGAATGTTGCCGCCATTACAAAAGACATGTCATTCCTGTAGTACAGAGTTGCGATCATTTAGTAAATTTAAAAGCTGTTGACAGTGTTGTAAAAGTATTGTAAACAAGTGAGTAGCAATCAAGGCGATTTCATAGCAGGTGGCTGCACTAGCGATTATAGTCACAGCTGTTTTATTTTCAGTTGCCTTGGTAGCAATACTAAAAATTGAAGAACATAAAAGCTTAAAAAGAATAACATAAAAAATATGTACATGTGTATCATTATTTTGGCAAAAAAATAACCAAAATGAGAAAAATATTCACATCTCCACATTAAAGAAAAAAGTAACCACTTTTGGTTAGAAATAACCAAAAACGGCAGCACTGGTAGCTGGTTTAGAATCTAAACTTTAGATTAAAAAAATAAAACGTAGTATTTTGTGTAATATGTTAAATTAAGTTAAATTGCGCTTTGACAATTAACATGCTTTTTCTATGCGTTTTGAATGCATTTTGGTAGTTCAGCGACAAATTGGGTTATATATTCACACGTCCATAAAAATGAAGCCTACTGTTTCATGTACTTTGATTCAGCATAACTAAATATACTTTTTATGTACATATTTATTATTATCCGTTTCCAACGAAACTGGACACGACTGATAAGCACTGGTAAAAAAAAACTTGAGTTTATGGGAATACGCCAATAAAAATTAAAAATTAAAATTTGCACTAGTAAGCTGGAATTTGCTGCACATGTATGTAGGTCTTGCTGAGAAACCAACTAGAAAATTATGGAAACCCAAAACTTTTTCCATGGATGTGGGAGAAGGGGTGCCTCGCTAATATTGCTCGGTATTAAAAACTAAATACCTAAACAGCTTTTAACTCAAGCGAAAGTTGTGCGCATGCAAAGCTTTAAACGATCATCTTAAAAAGTGGGCGTCAATACGCCTATGCAATTTTAGCCTTGTGTTTCATCTACTTCGGCTTAGCAGATTTAAATCTGTTACAATTTACGTATTTTGTACCAGCCGTTTACTATGAAAATAAACATGAACTTAATAAACTTAGAGAACTAAGTGAGAGCTAAAATTTGATACACAAATAAATCGACTCGATGGATTATGTTGAGACACGTTGCACTTATGCAAGTTAACAATATTGTTTTAAAACATGGTCGTGACCACATCCATAAATCTTATCTTTCTCTTTTATGTTCTTCGACTTAGCAGATTTTCATTTATCACTTATGTATTTCTCATAAGTATTTTCCTACCAAACTTTAAATGAACCATAAGCACTAGCCATAGCAAAATGATGAGTTGGAAAGGTGGGCGGGCCACGACATTTAAAAGTTTACGTAATTATACGGAACCACGAAAATCGGAAAACCCAAAAATTAAAACACAAGCAACTCTATTGGAACATTGCACTTACGCAAGGTTATAATTTTGCGTTTCCTGTTTTTTTGTATTTCGGCTACTACAGTCATCATGAAAAGAAATATAAAGGACTTAACATTTTAGTTTAAAAAGTTTTATTAAAGAACATTTTTCAAAAAGGAGTCAGATCCTCAAAAAAAATCAAATCAAAATTTTCACAATCAAAAGTAGTTCCAGCAACCTGTTTACTTGGCAATATTTTTATCCTTATAATACAGAAATAATATGGGGAAAATGCTGTCAAGTAAGTAGGTTTCACGAAATGATATGACACTACTCTCAATACTTTTGATGGTCGAAATTTTGGATAGGAACTTGTCCTCTTTTCACATTTATTTTTTTGTGAGGATCTGACTCCTTTTTGAAAAATGTTCCTTAATATTTCTATTTTTGGTATATTTTTGTACATTCACAGTATTTTTCTGGTCACCCTTCTTAATAAATAAGAACCGATGCAAATAAAATAGTATGATTGCAATGTGTTTGTAGTGGTTTTAAGGGGATTAATTAAGCATTTGAACATTTTGTAATACTACACACTTAATTATTTTGCCTAAAGTTAATATCCACATGTGGCAACAAGTGTTGCTTGCAATCGTTAGTTGTTACAGGCACCAAGGGTGACTGCAAACTCAGTTAAATGCGCGAACAACCAACCAAAATACAACCTCAAGACCTGTAGTCATTGAAACTGGTGTAAGTGAGGAGAAATTGCAAACGTTGAATCCCGGATGAACGTGAGCAAAAATTATCTTCATTATTTGGAGTAAGAAAAATCGTTTCGGAAGAACTTAAATACAGCTGGATATATATAAATATATGTACATATATTTCATTTTACTACTACTGGAGCATAGGACGCCGATTGTAATTTATATTTGTAAATTTAAGCCCAGAAAGATTTAATTGTAATTCAGATTTGTCAGTTTTAGTTCAGAAAGTGTCAATTGTAATTCCGAAAATAATAAATTTTAAAAACAAAAATCACTACATAAAAATTGTATGGCCAAAAATTATACAAAAACTTACACCACTGATGTAGATAGTGTTTGTTCTATCTGCAGAATAGTAATTATGAATTGAAAACAAACAATTAGGAGAAAAAAATTATAAATTTTTTTTTTGATAATTCATAATTACAATTGACGCTTTCTGAATTAAAATTGACAAATGTAAATTACAATTGACGCTTTCTGAATTACAACTGGAAAAAATGTAGTAGAAACATTTTCGTTACATACAATGGTATGATTTCCTTAACTTTATTATTATTTTTTCTCACAGCAAGTCTAAATTTTTTGTACGATCACGACGGACGCAACATGATGAACGAGTTATGCCGTTTCCCTGCTGCAAGTCCTCACGCTTCCATCTCTAATAGTCACTCATTTAAAATGCACACTTGAGCACAAACGCTCCAATTCTTCTGCTCTCCCGCACACCCTCAACAAAAGCTTATTTATACCACAATTTTTAATCCTCTGAATATATATGTATGTATATGGCTTATTAAATAAATAATATTTAACTGTGTGGCATCGCCAGCAATTTCCATAGTTACAACAATTTAAATGTTAATTTATGAAATAACAATTGCATCAGAAAAACACTTTGTTCCATAATTGACCTCTTGTCATATCAATACAAATACATTCGTGCCGTTCGCATCTGAATGCATTCAGACATGCGATAATTTCATTCAATAACACAAAACCTTTATACCGAACGGCACAATTCACATCACTGAAATTAAAATGAATTTTTCATTTCTTATTTTCTGCTCATATCGGCGAGTTTATAATACCCGTAGGTGCATGCATCCTTGCACATTACTGCTGCCAATAATGCACATGTTATTGTTTTTGGAGAAACGGTATTTGCTTTATTGCATTTGTACTCAATTCAATAGCAATCAATATTTTAAGGACACCACACAATTAAATTGTAGGTTGCCTTCACATTCCCACAGTAAAAGCGGGGAAAAGTAATAATGGCAAAAAATAAAAAATAAAATCAATTTAACCGCAGTCTGGATTATGGTTTTAAAATTCATAAACATGTCCAATTTAAAATGAATTCATACACGAGCCATCATAAAAATACATCATTTGAAAAATAATAGTGGCTTTTTAAATAAAACAAAGAATTAAACAAAAGAATTTAAATAAACAAATGATAGAAATAATAAAATATTAAACAGAAATTCCAATACACAAATACTTATTTATAAAAGTTAATTAAAATTTGCACGTACGTATGTATGTACGTACTATAGTGATGCACGAATATTCGTATTCGTATTCGAATTGTCGAATATTCAGCCATCTTTAGATATTCGTATCCGTATTCGCATTCCCCAAATTCAGGCGAATACGAATTAGAATATTTTTCCAAAGAAATTAATAAAATAAATGCATAAATCCTAAACGAATTTAAATAAATAGCTAAAAATATTAGTTTGTAAACTCGTTAAATCTTTTATAGAAATTTGTGCTTTGTATCATTTTCAAATATTATTTAATAACGGTTATTAAAATTTTGGGTAGTTTTTATTAACATTAAAGTACGCCAACAGGAGTATGAAGTCCTTTTTCATAACAATTTTGTAATATTTAATATTCCAGACGTAAATGGAACCCCAATTTAATGTCTATAAATTTCTTATATTATATTTGTATTCGCGAATATCAAATATTGACATTCGTTACATCACTAGTACGTACTACTCATGTGCCTAATGTCAATTTTTAATATTCCCGAATACGAATATTTGAAACGATATTCGCGAACATGAATTCGAATATTGTATGTGAATTTTATAGATATTAAATTGGGGTTATATTTGCTTGTGCAATATGAAACAATTTTAATTAAAACGAACTTCATAACCTTAAAGTTAATAAAAAATATCAAATATACTGGTTAACGTGATTAAATCTATATATGTATATAAATGAGTAACGTTACTGGCTGACTGACTGACTGACTGACTGATGTATGAACGCACAGCGCAAACGAATATTGGTGGGTAGATTTCTCTTACAATGTATAGATCCACTAAGAAGGGATTTTTTAAAAAATAAGCCGACAACTGCTTGGTACTTTTTTGATATGTGTACTTTTAGGGATTAAAAGGAGGTAAAACTGAATTTTGGTACCTTTTTTGCACTCGACATATCTTCTAAATTATTGAACGTAGAAAAAAAAATTTCGAATAAATTTTTGATCTTTTTGCAAATTCGCTTTTAGAAAAGTTAAAATCCCACCTGTTTTCCGTACTTTTTTGTTAATGACGTTATGTACCTTATATGACAAACATGTAAAAATAATTTACTATTAATTCCTACCGCCCAGTAGAACCTGGGATAATGAAACGTATATTTTTTCGAAGGGCCCAAAGAGGTACCAAAAAGGATAAATACGGCTAAGTACGATGCTAAAAATTTTAAATTCAGAAGAATTCACACAGTTGAAACATTTTAAATTTCAGTTAAATTTTTATAACTGATATAGTGTAGTATTGTATTCTTGAACACTGTCACCAAGGGATACTTTGAATATTAATATGGTACTTTTCAAGAAATACTTTTCGGAAAAGGCACATATTATGTGCTCATATGTTTCCCGAATAACGGAATTAGTACAGGAAACTCCGTTCTAGAATCAAAATGCACTTGTATTTTAAATGTGTGTAAAAATGGTAAAAAATTTAAATTTTTTGATAAAATCCCAATACATATAACAAAGTTTCATGAACTTCCATACGTTTTTTGAGTTCTTCTAGTACCAATTTTGTTACACATGTTTAAATAAAACTAAATGTGTTCTAAGGTTATTCGACGTATTATTTGTCTTGCATATGTGTATGTATAAGGAGTGCATAAAAAATAAAACACTATTTTAATACACATTCTTGAATGCACAGAAAATCTATGGAATATATGATGTATTCATTAAAATTTGCAAGTACATTCTTCGACACACACGTACATATACATACATACTCACATAAGTACATGCATATAGAGAAATTGCTGCTGTATATGTGCATGTTTTTGTGCATTTATAAAATTATTTAAATTTTATAAAGTTAAAAAATCCTGAAACTGTTTTCAACAGTAAAACAAATGTGCTGAAGTTAAACTTGAACACATACATGCACACACCCACACACACACACACACAAGAAAACATTTAACCAAACATACACCATCGGAAGGAACAATAGAAATATATTTATTATTTGAGATTTATTTGCTACATTTAAATAACCGACTCTATTCACAATCTAACGATAACAATTGGTTTATTACAACAAAAACATAAAATATGATAACCCAACCAAGAACAGGTACAACATTTGTATGAGAATGGGATAAGAAATGGGAAAAACTAAAAGGAAAAGTTTAAATAAACCTAGGCCAGACCAACAATTTCGAATACATTTGTTTTCAAGTCAAACCGAGAAACTTTAGAATAAATTACTACAATTTATTGTTGTACAACCCACGTCAACAACAGAGAAAGACAGGCAGGAAGCTCTCATCTATGTACCATGAAATAAGTGAACACGAAGCGGATCTCCTTCAGAAGAAACCTTTAAACAAACACACTCACTCATAGATACTTCTTCTTAAACATTTATGCAAATACATTGAAGATGTTAATACAAACATACACATACATACTCGTACATACCCTGCAAAATAAAGTCCTGCGCAAGACCATTTATAAGACCTTTCAAGACATGAGAGATTTTTCAAATGGGATTACCTGTTTATGTAAGGTAGGCGCAATATTACTCGGTAATCAATGGTTGGGTTGGTCGATAGGTTCTAATAACATCTGAGAACCTTATATTATTTTAACGAAATACTTTTTACTAACGTCCATAGGTATTCCATTCTACCGCCACACAATTGTCAGATAACTAAATTCTTATTATTAAAGAGCATGCATATAAAATAATTAACGATCTGTAGTAATTTCATATTTTCAAAGTCCACGAATCCTCCCGTTTGCCGACGAGCCAGAGCCGGACTATTATGCATGCTAGGACTTAAAATTCTCGTGAACCAATATTATCCTTCGGTTATATGCTACAGAGTTATTATTTTTGGCGAAATATTCTAAAACAAACGCTAAACAACACTGTTGGCAAGAAAAACAAC
This sequence comes from Tachina lurida, assembly GCA_944452675.1. NCBI lineage: Eukaryota > Metazoa > Arthropoda > Insecta > Diptera > Tachinidae > Tachina > Tachina lurida. The sequence continues at coordinate 45,343,837 of OX101754.1, forward strand.
TGAAACAAATGTCTTGCCAACAGTGTTGTTTAGCGTTTGTTTTAGAATATTTCGCTGTAGTAAAGCATTTGAAAAATCTCTCATGTCTTGAAAGGTCTTATAAATGGTCTTGTGCAGGACTTTACTGCATAAATACATATATTCAGAGTAATTCCTTTGAATAGTCATTTACGACTGTGTGTTTTTATTCTACAGTGTAGAATCTACACACATGCAAGTGAAATATACCCTGTAGGAAATGTCACTAGTGAATCAGTACTAATTTTAGTAATTCTAGTATACACTTTTGATAGTGAAATTGCATATTTTGTTAACATTTTGGTGTTTTATTAAACAAATATGTACTCCTAAGTATATGTAAATCAAAACTTTTGAACTGATGGTACAAAATCTTTCACAGGCGCAAATTATAATGATATAATAATAAATAATTTCTTTATTTTGCAATTTTTTCATAATACATACTCACTTCAAATTTTTTAATTTTTACATTTTCTATTTTTAACCCCCGACCAAAAAAATGGGTGTTATAAGTTTGTAGTGTGTGTCTGTGTATCTGTGTGTCTGTGTGTCTGTCCGCGTCCACATACAGCCCAAACGGCTAGACCGATTTTGATTTAATTCTTTCTGTTTGAAAGGTGACTTGATCGAGAAGGTTCTTAACTATGTTTGAAGAAAATCGGTCCAGCCGCTTAGAAGATATCACATCTTTTCTAGATATATCGGGGGTTTTTAAATTTTTTAATTTTTGTTATAATTCAATATGGATTATTATTTTATGTGTTTTTTGTAATTTTTAACCACCGACAAGAAAAAAGGGGAGTTATAAGTTTGTAGTGTAGTGTGTGTCTGTGTGTATGTGTATTTGTGTGTCTGTTCGTGTCCACGTACAGACCAAACGGCTGGACCGATTTTGATTTAGTTTGAAAGGTCTTTTGATCGAGAGAGAGGGTTCTTAGGTATGTTTAAAGAAAAAATGTCCAGCCGTTTAGATAATATCAACTCTTATTTTCATTTTTGTTATTTCAATTATTGTTCAATACATTTATATCAACCTTTTAGTTAATTTTCAACAAACCAATAAAATCATAAGGAAGAAACATAGTTTGTGTATCTAAAAAAATTTTTCTACGCTTCAAAAACAATATTAATATGTAAAGTTTCAGTTGAAAATGTCACCAAGAAGTCACCAAATTAGTCGAGAAATGTGCTGATTTGGGGACACTTAACACCACGATTCCTTCAGGGCATACACAAACAAATATATTCCAGCTAATGTTTTCTGAGTTTGTTCATTCAACATCACTTACAGCACAATTTATAATCATCAAAATGAGTTTGAAAGTTCCTCTTGAATCTGTCAGATTGAGAATGCATATTTGGTAATGATACATCACACACATACACCAGCTACTTCACCTCCCATCCATCCACCTTTCCCTTTTTATGATTTAATACCCTTAGTAGTACTCAGGAAAATAAAACATTACAACACACAATCTGATTTACATATTCACATACAAACATATATGTACATATTCGAAAAATATTTAAACATAATGTTACAGTGTGAAACAAAACAACATCTATTTATGAGTGTTATATCTATGATTGTACTAATAAATAGACAGTGGTACAAATATATATTACAACAATGTAGGAAACAGCTGATCGATATTGTAATTTTGACGAAATTTGACGAATTGACACCTATTTCATCTGGCAACTATGACTATGATCCCATAAGCAAGACGGTCACGCTAACTTATTTCAATATAAAATTACATTTAAGTCACACACATAAAATTTTTCTCCATTTTCAACGTTTTCTGAGTTATTCAAAAATTATTGGCGCCAAAAAACATTTTTAATTCAAAACTAAATTCTTGTCTTGTCTTCAAAAATGCAAAAAAAAAATCAAAACGTTTTTGTTATTTATTGGAAAGATTAATATGTTGGAAATGAAAAAAGCTATAAGTAACGGAAATCTGTGCAATAATTTGGATTTAATTCATAATTAAGGCAGGGGTGCCTGCCAAACATTTTGTAATACATTTATCCGTAACACACTTGCACCTTGTGGTTCAATTGTAAAGTCATACCAAGTAAATTAATTATTTTTTTATGGTTCCTGGAATTAGTAGTAATAACAGCCCTGAAGGAAATGTCGATGGTGAAAATGTACTGAGTCGCTTTTGACTTTGTCACCAGTACTACTCTCTAATTATTCCCCATACAATACTTTGTACTATAGACATTTAGCATGTGCTTGTTATTGAAAATCTACTAGTAACGCTAAAACAATTGACTAGGTAGTGACTACGTAGTTCTTATGGGAATATGGAGACATACCAACCAGACATTTCCTGGTACATTTCTATACCTTACAGTAGGAATTAGGGATGGGCAAAAAATATCGATATATCGAAATAACGATATTTGCGAAAATAAATATCGATATATATCGCCGATATTTCAAAAACCGATATATCGATACATCGATTCTCATTTACGAGTATCGGGTTTCGATATTTTTAAGAGCTCTACAAATTTTAGCCAGTTTTTAACTGTACGAAATTAGCATCACTGCTAGTGATGCGAAGAAAAAAAACTAACATTTAACTAAGCTAAATGCTAAATTTGGTTTGTGTGAGTATAAGCATGAAGACAGAATTAGTTTTTACTTTCTGCTTTGTTACGAATCAACTAACTCTTTTTTTTTGTTTATAGAAATCTTATACAAGCCGTTAGCTTTTCTCTTTCGTTCTGGGGCCCGTTTCTGAATTCTACAAGTTACAAATCTAAAAATAAAATACACACAAAACAATAATAAAATTTTAAAAAGTGTTGTTGTTTTGTGTCTATTTTACTTGTAAATTTGTAACTTGTACGTTTGAGAAACGGGCCCCTGTTCTTTTTGGGTTCAACCTCTGAAAATCAAAAAACTGTTAAGTAATTGTAAGTGGCAACATAAATAAAATAAAAACAATTCGGAATAAACTGTGATTGTGCTTGAAGAATTTAAAAAAATTTAATTTGTACCAGTAAAACATAAAATTATATTTAAATATAACAATAGACGAAGCAAAACTCATCACTTTTGTGGAAAACTGTGACCATTCTGGTCAGAAACAGCTAATTTATTACAGAAAAAGTAACTATTAAAATGTAGAAATAAACGGCACAGCACAGAGCAGCAACAGAAAGTAAAGACTAATCAAGTCTTGAGGAGCTACAGTAGGTTACGTATAACTTAACATACGTAGTTCCCTTGCATTAAATTTCATAAAGTGACTAATTGTGCATTCGAAATTAATGCAGCAAATATATCGATATATCGAACTATCGATGTTTTCAAAAAATATATATCGATACTGTTCAAAAATATCGATACGATATATTTCGATGCATTTTTTTCATTTGCCCATCCCTAGTTTCAATCATTCATTTCTTGTAGGGTTGTCAGATCTGTTGGTACGAATTTCCAGACTCAAGGCAATTTCAGGTAATGGCCCAATTAATTGACCACCAATATCCTGTGATTTACCCCATTGGAGTATTTTCCTTGGGGTTATGTTAAATCACATGTCGATTGAGCTCCTGGAAATCAACATTCGAAGATTTATCGGCGAAATACGGCCTCAAATGCTGCGAAAAGCTGTTGAAAATTAGTGTTCTACGCTCCAGTCGTGGTGGCCACATGACAAAAATCATATTTAAACATTAAGGGTCGTATTCAAAAAAATATTTTATTTGAGCTTTAAAGTTCATAGTAGTTACCAAGCAATTTAAGGCTAACATTGCTTTATTAAGAAATTGTATTACAAAGACAACTTTAACTATTTTGTAATTTAATAATAACAAGTAAGAGTGCTATATTCGGCTGTGCCGAATCTTATATACCCTTTACCAACATATGTACATATGTATAGTATACAGACACATACATACATATTTGTTTTGTGAAAAAATTTATCATTTTTTTAAAGTTTCCATCTTTGGAGCTGTAATTTTCATTTTTCAAATTTCATACGCCAAACTTTTCTTTCAGAAGCATAAAATATATTCAATTTATAAAGAAAAAGAAAAAAAATTAGACCTATTTAATTTTACATAACACAAAAAGTGTGAGTTTTCCAACCCTGGAGTCATAATTTTGGATTTTCCTGATTATTGATACCAATCTAGTTCTGTAAAAAATACATAAAATATGTTAAGTGAACAAAGCAAAAACGAAATAAGGAAAAACTTAGTTTCATTTAATTCCTTTAATATTAAAAAATTCAGTAAAGTGCGACTTTGAATCGCGCACGAAAGGTAGGCTTTTTTGCTTTTTTGAAGTTTTTTTCAGTTAAAACGATTTTTTCAGTTTTGTCGCTTTTTTCTCGTTTTGGCGATTTTTTTCTGTTTTTGGAGTTTTTTTTTCAATTTGGCGATTTTTTCTGTTTTTTGGAATTTCTTCATTTTGGCGATTTTTTTCATTTTGGCGATTTTTTTTCATTTTGGCAATTTTTGTTTTAATTTTGGCGATTTTTTTCTGTTTTTTAGGTTTTTTTTCGTTTTGGTGATTTGTTTCATTTTGTCGATTTTTTTCATTTTGGTGTTTTTCTTTCATTTTGGCGATTTTTGTTTTCATTTTAGCAATTTTTCCGTTTTTTTACGATTTATTTTAGTCTTAGATATTTTTTTAATTTGGTGTTTTTTTTCGTTTTGGCGATTTTTTTTTCATTTTGGCGATTTTTTTCTGTTTTTTGGGGTTTTTTTCGTTTTGGCGTTTTTTTTCATTATGGCGATTTTTTTTCATTTTGGCGATTTTTTCTGTTTTTTAGGGTTTTTTTTCGTTTTGGTGATTTTTTTCATATTGGCGATTTTTTTTCATTTTGGCGATTTTCTTTCATTTTGGCGATTTTTGTTTTAATTTTAGCAATTTTTCCGTTTTTTTTGCGATTTATTTTAGTCTTAGAAATTTTTTTGGATTTGGTGCTTTTTTTTCATTTTGGCGATTTTTTTTTTGTTTTTGGCGATTTTTTTTTTGTTTGACGATTTTATAATTTTTTATTTTTTTACTTTTACCGTTTTTGAAAATTTCAAGAGTTTTGCTCTTACGGTTTCCAAGATACAGCAATTTATCAAAATTACATAGTCGAAATAAATTAACTGATGGTACACCCTTTAATTAAAATTTTTTAAATTTTAGTGTTAATTGTTGTAGTCTGTATAAAAATGCACTAACTTTACAAATTTCAAGTGTATATACATACATACATACAATTATATGTATATTACATGAGATTTTAAAATTTTTCGTTGCTCGTTTTGGAACACCCTTTAATTTCCAATTCTCATGTATTTGTTGTTGTAGCGGCCAAGGGTCTACACACTGTGTCCAAATTTCAGGTCTGTAGCTCTTACGGTTCTCGAGAAAATACTAATATAGTTTTAGACATAGTTAATGTTACATAACACAAAAAGTTAAAGTTTTCCAACCCTGGAAACGTCTTTTTATTTTTTTTTTATTTTTTTAATTTAAAATTCCAATTTTAGTCGTACTGAAGTGTAAAATAAGTTCATTTATTAAAAAAAAAATAAAAATTTGTTTTCGGTAGTTACTTTTATATGGCAAAATTAAGTTTAAGTTTCCCAGCTCTGCAATCGTCTGCTCGATTTTGCTGAATTTCAATACCAATCTATTTTGGAAAATTTCTGACACACCAGTCCAAGAACGAAGTCTCTAGCTTTTCTGGGAGCTCCGGAAAACCGATTTCACGTACAGACAGACGGACAGACGGACAGACGGACAGACGGACATCGCTTATTCGTCTTCCCTATGCATAAGGATCCAGAATATATATATTTTATGGGTCGCTTATTGATATTATAGAAATTACAAACGGAATGACAAACCTATATATACCCTTTTACCATTTTTGTGGTAAAGGGTATAAAAAACTGGTAACTCCACCGTGTTCAACAACCAATTCACAGCTTATGATGTACAACATCGAATAGAATTTCATTCGAGTATTCAAATATTTTTTATATTATGAAATAAATTTTTTTATCTTGAAGTTAAGTAACCTACTTTAAAAAATATGAGCATCTGGCATGGAAGGAAAACAGATAAACATTTATATGAAGTTAAAGTAAAAATAATATGATGAATAAAGAGAAATTATCACAATTATTTTTATTCGAATGAAATGAGTATTTGAATATCCAGATTTTTTCCATTCGTTTTGACTGTATGTACATCACTAAAACATTTTTGTATAATTGAATTTATTTTAAAATTTTTTTTATGGATTTTGCTATGTATTTCGAATCATTTGGATAATTTGGTGATGTTTTCCATAACATGACACAAATAATAAATTTAAGATAAGAGCTAACACTTCTAGCTTAATAGATGTATCATGAATAACGTGACCAGAAGCTTTTTACAAAAAGCGTGACACGATCGTTCAAAAAGCGGGATTTTGACGAAAATACGGCCAAAAAGCGGGATTTTTAAATAAACAACTATTTGAAAGCGGGATGTGTAATACGCACATAAAAAGTTTCGTATGTACTTAGGAAACACAGTTTTTAACTCCAAAGAATCGATTTTAAATAAACAAAAGTTTTTATTAACAAAAATTTTTATTTAGTAACGTAAAATACACAAAATTAAAGATTTTTTGACTTCATTTACAAAACAAAATACGATTTTTATACAAAACAATTTGTACATTGTACTTAAGGCGAATGATAGCAAGTGGCCTTGTTAGTCCATATTATCATCAACTGACTACACCAATGTGTCAAACTCTTTATAAAAAAATAAGCAAGAACTTTTTATTTTATTATTGACAGTTTGGAGAATGTCAGTTGTTATTCTCCTAATAAGCCCTCTTGGTAATAAATTCCTAAAGCAGGAGAATGTCTGCACATATAAAGCACTGTAACAAAAGGATTCTTGAGTGTGTACGTTTGTATTTTTATTTTTTTCATTTGAGGAGCTGCCAGATCCAAAAAAAATAAACAATAACTTCACTAAAAAATATTTGGAATAAATTTTTATCAGTTAAATATTAATAAAAATATATTAAGAGATAAGAAATTTCAAAACTCTAAAAAGCGGGATAAAGCGGGATAAAAATTCAAGGCGGGATCAACCTCAGAAAGGCGGGATAATCCCGCCTAAAGCGGGATGTCTGGTCAGGTTAATCATGAATCAATATGTGCTATATGAACAAAAAATATTTGAGGTACAATATACACATTTTGGAAATATAAATTTAAAGTAGTCGTAACAAACGTAGGTGCCTACTTTAGAATTTTGATATAATAATTTTTTTTTTAATAAAACTTTACTTAATATTGTATAGCAAAGCTTTATTAAGTTTTTTTGCGAGCCCAATTTCATAAAATTTTCTTTCCAATAAATCCCGTTTCATTGATATTAAAAATATATTTCCTTGTTTTATTTGATTTAAACATGTGTCACTCTATAAAAAACACCCTTTATAAATTATAGTTTTCAAATTATATTCTAAAAAAACATACTATGAATATAATTAAAAATTAAAATATATAGTATTACGGCACAACAAACAAAAGTACGAATAATTAATAATACAATATCTTCCTTTTTTTATTTTAATTTTAATATGTAGTAACTACATATGCGCCGCTGAAATTACTGCTAGGTCATTACTACAGGAAATTCAGTAACTGGGTGGATTGCAGGACCGACCGTTCATGGGCAAGTAGGAAGTATTGTAGAGTCTCGAGGGCTATACGGCCAAAACTTTACTCAGGAAGGTACTGGATATGAATAAGACCACGATGGGAATCGTGATAGGTGCGTTGATTGGTCATCCTTCGGTCAGAGCAAGGACCAGCATTTGGAAAAGTGACATTCCAGATTGTAGATTTTCCAAAACTACAACACCATAGCCTTAGATGGCTGAGCAGACGCTTCCATGAGAACGTTGGTAATATCGGTAAGTGTAAGCTGGAAAATAGCAGGGCCTTCATTATGGGAATTAAGTGGCTTAATTACAGATAATTGGGTACTTCTGGGTACAAATGGGTACAAAAACTGTCAACTGAAGGAAATCACAATGGACAGAACTAGGAGTGTGTTATAGTTATAACTAAATATATTTTTTTATTTTATTTTTAATACGACAACTTTTACAGAATTACCATTTTCATTATTGTTACATTTAAATCCTCAAAATTAAAATTTTTTCTTCGTTTAAAGCATTAAACACATCCACCACAGCAAGCTACCGACTACAAAATGTCAAGGATAGAATAGACATGTTTATATCAGAATGATTATTTTGATGGCAACAAAGCAATAATAGGCTACATGTTGTTGTCCTTGCTGCATTTTTCGTTGTAGTCAAATTAAACTAATTTCTATTTTTAATGGCTACAAATCAAAATCAGTGTTAACAATATAGCAAAATATGTACATTAAATTCGTGCTTAGAGAAATTTTTTATTGCAAAATAAAAAAGAAAGTTACAAAATTTTAATGTCAATTACAAAAGGGAAAAATTCGTGAAAATTTAAAAAAAAACATAATATTGAATCTCTAAAGCTGTAAGGAATGCAAAAAAAAATTGGAGGAAATCGCGAAAATTACGTAAATTTACAAAAATTTATTAACAGCGGGATGATAACAAAATCTTATGTTGTTAGGTAAAGCCGCCCAAGCTAGTATCCTCCAAAAAGACTCTGAACACTAAGTATAAACGCTTTTAAGTGAAATTTTCACAATTATATTTTTAGTGTATACAATTTATGTTTTAATTCCTTTAGGAACAAATAGAACATTTATAAAAACAAATTTACACCAATGCAACTTATTAAACTACACACTTTTTTTGTTTGGAGGCCTAGACAACTTCTTGACAATACAAAAGTGTCTGTCATGACTTTCACATCCGTGTGAAAGTGAATCTTTTTCGCATATCTTGGTGTCCTGACATTCCCTTCAGAATAATTTTTTCGTTTTACTTTCGACTGCACCAAGCAACGTGAAAGTAAAGAGAATCGCCTTTTTTCCACAATAAAATTAATTTATTTTAAACAAAATCTTGTTTAAAACTAGGCTTGATATCTCATCTACCTAGTCCGGAAATTTAAACCAATAAATATTTGATTTTAATACCTAGAAAAGGGGATATGAAAAACATTCCCACATTAGCAACCAATTTTGCAAAAATATTCGGAAGTATGCAGACACCAAATCTTTTTATTTGCGATTCGGAATTTTTCATTATAATTGAAAACGTTCGAAAGTCATGACAGACACGAAAGCTTGATTACAGATTAATTTTCAATATTATAACAAGTAAGAGTGCTATATTCGGCTATGCCGAATCTTATACAGATACATGCATAAGTACATACATATGTACATATCACGGATGGAAATCACGGTACAATTGTACTTTTTATGGTACATTGTTGACCTCGTTGGTACCGTGGTACTACCGCGAGTTACTTGGTACAATTTAAAATGCCAATGTTTATGGTAACAATATGGTAACATTAATTTTGCCCATGTTGTCCTTAATTTTTTTGTGTGTGTTTTATTTTAGACGGTCAGCTTCTCTGTTCTTGTTGCAAGGCTGTTGTCAAGGCAAATTCATGTACCAGGTGATGTCAAGTCAGCAACAAAAAAATCTGTCTAGTACTTTAACTGTACCTGTTAACATGACAGCACCTCGTACATGAACTCACCTTGGCTGTGGTTATATTTGTTTTTGTTCACTACAATAGTGTGTTTTAGGTTTTATCACGCATTTTTTATGCGAAAATAACAGACCTGTTAATAACCAAAATTTGTAAAATAACCGCGCTTTAACAAGTCTGATCTACGAATGTACCCTTATGAATGTAATATTTTTTTATGTTATTTTTTATACTAAATTTTAATACACATTTTTATTAAGTTTCTATCTTTTATTGTTTACTTCTGAATTTTTACACATTTTTTTACGTTTCCGCTCTTATTAATAAATATTAAAAAAATGGTACCGTCATGGTCCAAAAAGTACATTTTGTTTTCACAGTTGGTACAAAATCCAAGAAGTAATTTTCCTTCCCTGGTACATATTTGTTTTGTGATAAAATTTATAATTTTTTGTTATAGTGGAATTTTTAGTAAGTGACCTCTTGGTTTTTTTCGACTTAAGAATTTGCTTAAGAAATAACTAGATATAATTAATTAGTTTTATATATCAAAAAAGTGTCCTTTTCGCGACCCTGGAATCATCCTTTTAGAATTTTTTGGTTCCTTATAACAATATTGTTCTTTATAAAATATATAAAATATGTTAAGTGAGCAAAGAAAAAAAGAAATAAGGAAAGTAGTACTAGTTTGATTTAGTTACTTTAATAGCAAAAAGAGTTTACATTTTCCAGCTGTGGAGCTGTGGTTTTTAATTTTCTAATTTTATATACCCAACTTTTCCTTCCAAAACATAAAATATATATGTATATATATAAATTAAAATATAAAAAAAATATTAGACCTAGTTAAGTTTATATATCACGAAAAAAGTATACGTTTCCAAACCCTGAAATCATAATTTAAAATTTTTCTGATTTCTTATACCAACCTTTTTCTTTTAAGAATGTAAGATATTTTAAATTTATGGAAAAATTTGTTTTAGTAGGTTATTTTTATATAACAAAAAAGTTAAAGTTCCCAACCCTGGAAACGCCTTTTTGATTTTTTTAATTTTTTTCATATGTTTTATACAAACTTAATTCGTACTGAAATATAGAGTAAGTTTATTTAACAAAAAAATCAAAAAATTTGTGTTATCTAGTTACTTTTATATGACAAAATCAAGTTTAAGCTTTCCAGCTCTGAAACCGTCTACTTGATTTCGCTTATTTTCAATACCAATCTATTTTTGATCATTTCTGATACATCAGTCCAAAGTCTCTAGCTTTTCTGGGAGCTTCGGAAAACCGATTTCACGTACGACGGACTGACGGACGGACAGACAGACGGACTTCGCTTATTCGTGTTCCCTATTCATAAGGACCCAAAATATATATATTTTATGGGTCGCATGTGAATATTATGGAAATTACACACGAAAAGACAAACCTATATATACCCTTTTTAATTTTTGGTTAAGGGTATAAAAAAGATGGCTTCTAGCTAGAGTTTCTACGCGGGAAAATAATTCCGGGTGTTCCTGGGAATTATATTTTTACAAATCACAGGAAATTTTCAACGGAAATTTTCAGGAATTTAATATTTACGTTCTTGGAATTTGCTTTTTAGGGTTCCGTATACCAAAGGTGAAAAGGAACCCTATTGTCATGGATACGCTGTCCGTCTGTCCGTCACAGGCTCTCTCTCGAGAACCGTAAGAGCTACGGACCTGAAATTTGGACAGAATGTGTAGACCTTTGGCCGCTACAACAACAAAGAGTTAAAAATTAAAGGGTGTTCAAAAACGAGCAACGAAAAATGTTAAAATCGCATGTAATATACATACAATTGTATGTATATACACTTGAAATATGTAAGGTTAGTGTAATTTTATACAGACTACAACAATTAACACTAAAGGCCCAACCATAATATGCATTCACTAGCTTACGCTAGCTTAAGGAACTGTGCGTTTACATATAAAACGTATGTGGCAAACTATAATATACTTAGGTAAACTTTGCGTCAAAGTTTCGTCAAATGACATTTGCTTAAGCAAAGTGCCAAACTGAACGCACATTCCGTACGGAAATAATTATTTTAATTTTATGATTTATTGATTTATTATCAATATACTATGAGAAAAATTACAATCTAAATTTAGGAACAATTCTTGAATTTAGATAGCAGAAATCTTAATATTTCAATATTGAAATTTGGTCAGTAAGATTGACGTTCTCAAATTTAAGCATAAATTCTTAATTTATGGAATGAATTCTTAAAATCAAGAATGTGGTCTTAAACTTTAAGAACGCATTCTTAAAATCAAGAACGTTATCTTAATTCTAAGATTATATTCTTATGAATATGATCTTAATTAAGATTTTTATTAAGAAAGTAATCTTGAATTCGATATTAAAATGAGATTTCATTCAAGATTACAATCTTAAGTGCAATCTTAAGAAAATTAAGATTTAATTTATTGAATATGCGCCCAAGTTATCTTTGAATTTATTCAAGTGCGCATGTAGCATATGCACTTTAAGTATTATTCTGCAACCCATAACTTTGAAGCTGTCAAGCATATTAGTTATAAGCTCTTTGTAATTCTCAGCAACGATGCCAACTATTTATAACCCAAACGCGCTATCCCCCTTCGCAAAACGCGCTAGGTTACAGCATTGTGAACTATTTATAGCCAAAACGCGCTATTTTCCGACGCGCTAAATTAGATTTTAATAAAAGTCGATGTATGTATTCTATGATTTTCATTAATGACAACTTATGTTATATATTTCTCATTTCGCGTTTATGATAACAAATTGTTATATTTTAAATGCTTTTTAGAGAGTTCGAGGAAATTTTTTAAATATATGGACGCATGTACAAAAACAACAACACAACTTCCACCTTTTTTAAAATAACCTTGAAAAATAACTTTTTTTTACTCTACTGAAAGAATTTGATTTTGGACATTCGTATTAATAAATACAATGCATTTTTTTAATAGCTGTTTTTCAGATTTTACAATATGGCTTCTTCGAAATTATATCCTAAAAAACGAAAATTATTTAATACAAAATCAGAATCGCCTTCCAAATAATCGAAACCCTTAGTTTTTCTTTTAATTTTACTTGTCAAACTTTGTAAAATACGTTTTTAATTCTAACCACATTTGAGTGAATTTTTTTGCGTCAGCTGCATCATTAACTAATTCAAAAATTTTTATCAAAGTTTTGGATACTAGAAAATTTCGAAATATATACAAAAAAAAGTTAAAAAATATTGAACTGAAATGATATTGACTTTGTTTAAAACGCGCTAACTTAGCGCCTTTTTTATTAAACGCGCTAAGATGGAAGAAAGCGCGTTTGGCATAGTTAAAACGCGCTAAATTGGTATCGCTGATTCTCAGCCTTGAAAATAATCAAGGATGACATGGCTGAGACACGCTTGTTTTTCTTAGGTACTCACCAGCTGTAGAAGTTTCTCAATTGCCATTATTTCTTCTTTATTTTTTATTTATTTGTGAACCGACGAAAATATCAGCTTTAATTTTAACCTCTGAGAGTTTCAGAAAAAATTATTTTTAATATTAAAATGCCCCAGAGTCTTGAGACTTAATTTTATGTGCAGCGGAGACTTTAAAACACGATCAGGCTCCACAATTGGTTTATTTTTGACACCATATTAACCAATTTGAAACTCGGTCCGTTGAGGCCATTAGTGAAGCTGGTAGTGAATTACATCGGCTCTACTATCCCATAAACAAAGGTAACATGGATATTTACTGCATCCGCTTTGCATGTGCTGTTTATTTAAGATGTATCGTAACCAGCGTTGCCGTTGTAACACTAAAGTATAACTTTTGAACCTTTTTCATCCCAATCACACTTTTTTTAATTTATCCCTTTGTATCATTTTAATGAAAATGAGTTACAGTGCCAATAAAAGAAGTTTTCACACTTTTATGCATGTGTGTTGTACATGTACATATTTCCATACATGAGTTTTGTGAACGTGCATTCAAAAATTGCATGCAATATTATTATTGCAACAACTGACTTTTATTCAACTTTCGTATTTCATGCATACCTGTTTTTTCATATAAAGTTTATGTAAAATGAGCTTGTGATCAACTTAATATCAAAAACTTATGCCCTAATTCAGTAAGAAGATTTAGGACGTATTTGTTTGAAAATGCTTTTGAGTTCTTGTCTTTGAAGTCTCGAAATTATTTTCTTCAAAAATGGTTGTTGTCTTTTACAATGAAAAATATAAATATTATCGCCATGTTTTTAAAACATAAAAATTCAATTAAATTATTATACAATAGTTTGAAAAATACATGAAAAAATATGTGTTGGATATAATGTTTGGAACAAAATCATAAAGCAAATACACGAACCTTCTAGCATAGACAATAAATAATTATCGTTTTAAAGAATCAAAACTGCTTCTTTTTTTCGTCCATAGACAAGACGATACATTCGTCGAACAGAATTAGGGCATTAATATTTTGAAATATTTTGACACGGTGTTCGTAAACTCCAAACAAGACATAAATTGTTTTGAAATTGTGTCTGATTTCAAAAACATAATTGTCAAACCAGAGACTTTCGTCCATGAGCTTAAGCTGCTAGAAAGAAAATTTACGTAAGATCACTAGCGCAGAAAAGTTTTGGTTCAAGATTGGAAACTTGAAAAATAGATTTGATGAAAATATATATTAAAATTTATATGAATTCGTTACATATACATATATTTACTTTGCCTCATAGTAGTGCTTCTGATGAACGAATTTTTTCAAAACTATCACAAATAAACTTACAAACAAACTTAAAATAGAAAATTGTGAGTCTATGCTTTCCTCTCATAATTTACCCGAACCAGACCTGGAAGAATGGACTCCAAGTGAAGAATTAAATACAAAATATAGAATAACTATTTCTAAAAACTGATAAACATTATCAAAAGTTTTTGTTAACGTAACTTCTTTTTAGGTTAGGTTTATCTGGTTGGTCCAAGGACCTCGCATAGGCCGGGATTGATCCTTAGCAATACCAGCAGATGAAAAGAGAAACTGTTAGTACGACAGCCTAGTTCTTGGTGCCTGTATCGAATGACTCCCACACCGATTTAACAAATCTTAGCAACTTACACATTTCTACTCTCGATACAAGCTCAAGACTACGAAAAGTGTAAGCACCAAGATGGCTATATCTAGTGTGGCTTAAAGCCGGGCAGTGACACAGTAGATATTCCATTGTTTCCATTTCTCCGGGTTCCTTACATTTCCTGCAGGTACCGTCGGTTATTTGTCCTATTTTGACAGCGTACGAAGCCGTCCAGCAGTGCCCAGTCTATGATCTCTTTAAGGTATTGAATTGGTTTTCGGATATATACCGTTACCGCAGCCGGTAATTGAATTCCCATTTTGGCCAGTGTAGCGGCCATTTAATTTCCCTCTATCCCCATGTGTCCCCGAATCCAGAATATATGTACTTGTCTACCAGTACATAATATATGCAGGGCCTTTCTACACAAGAGCACAACCGAGAAGTAGTTGCAGTCAGCTGAAATTGCTTTTATAGCCGCTTGACTGTCTATATACAGATTTACACGCGCATTCATAGTGAGAGAGGTGGGGGCTAACTCTGCTGCCATTTTGACAGCATAGATTTCCGCCTGGAAGATGCTACAATGTTCAGGAAGTTTATAAGATTCCTCTATACCGAGCTCCTGACAGTAAACCGCAGCTCCCACCCCTCTATCCATTTTTGAACCATCAGTGAAAAAGTTAAAACCAAAACCACTATGATTAAGACTTTCCAGATAGCCTTCTTCACTTATAGTGATCTGTGCTTTGGTTAAAAATTTCGTCACTGGAATGATAAAGTCCGAGCTACACTCCATGTTTTCCAGTAATTTGCTGTGACCAAATGATCTGTACGACATCTGACCTGTTGTCCTGAGTCGGATAGCCGATTTGCATGTCACGTTCATTGGAATTAGTTTTATTGGTTTAAGGTAGAGTTTCTACGCGGGAAAAAAATCCCGGGAATTCCCGGGTATTATTTTTTTACAAATCCCGGGAAATTTTCAACGGGAATTTTCGGGAATTTAATATTTACGTTTTTGGAACTTGCTTTTTTTACATCGCTGTTCGTTGTTTTATTAATTAAAAATACAATTTTGTAACGATGCATAATATAAGACTGCAACAACTTCAAGCATTACAAAATATTTTCAACCTAAAAACTATTTACAGTATGTCAAGAAAATGTTTTGACATAGTTAAAATTTACTTTGGGTAGGAACATGGTGTCCTTTCAATTGCGGTAAGGTTGTGGATACTCCATCTCAAGGTCCAGATCTATACCCTATTCAAAATTTATGGGTTTATTTGAAAAATAGTATTTCCAAAGGGTATTTCAAGAAGTAAATGGAGTTTAAAACAGTAATACGAGGGGAATATGAGAAATTTCGGCGGAATATTTGGAAAAGAAAATTTTTTTCCATGGGAAGTCGTCTTACAAGCCGATTTAATATCAATGGAGCAAAAAAAAAAAATTATTTTTGTACACCTTAAAATCTTTCCTATTTTCTTACTATATAATACAAGGATGTAAAAACATTTTCTTGACAGAGAAATTTTTGAGTTTTTTTGGCTTTCATGTAATTTTTATGCTCTCACTTTTTAATTTTGCGTATAACTTACTACTATTGGTTCACTTAAATGTAAATAAAATGAAATCCATAACCAAAAATTTCATAATGCAAAGAAAAATAAAAATATTTATGATACAAATCAAAATTTATAACGATTTTAACTATGTCAAAACATTTTCTTGACATACTGTATATGAAATAGTATCTAGATGCCGATGGAATTTCCATCCATGCTATAACTCAAAGCATATCTGCCGTATTTATAAAAAATATTTCAGGGGGAAAATCACGGCATTCGATACGAGTCGTAATTTAAAAATATTTCAATAGAGTTTATATGGAAATATTTTTAAATTACGAGTCATATCGAATGCCGTGATTTGCCCTCAGGTTTCTTACAGGCTTATTTGACAAGTTTCTCATAGAAATATGTCAAATAAGACTTTCATAAACCTAAAATAATTTTTATGAATACGGCGGTATGAATTTATTTGTTTTTGTTTTGTTTTTAAAATATTGTTGTTCCTCGTTCGAACGAAGGAAGTTGTTTTGTTTTTAACTTAAACTTTGTATATTTTTTTTTATAAAATTATATTTTTTATTGAACCCATTTAATTAAATTCATATGTATTTGAAATTCCCGGGAATTCCCGGGAATAGAACATATTTTTTCTCGAT
Organism: Tachina lurida; assembly: GCA_944452675.1. Classification (NCBI taxonomy): domain Eukaryota; kingdom Metazoa; phylum Arthropoda; class Insecta; order Diptera; family Tachinidae; genus Tachina; species Tachina lurida. The sequence continues at coordinate 45,360,860 of OX101754.1, forward strand.
TCCCGGGAACCGGAAAAGTCCGGGAAATTAGAAACCCTAGTTTAAGGTCCAAAATAACATCTAAAGCTGCAGTAGGTGTACTCTTTAAAGCTCCAGTGATGCAGAGCTCTGCTAGTCTCTGGATACTTTCCAACTTTTTCAGGTATGATTTTGTCTCAGTCGCCCTCCACCATACAAGTATTCCGTAGAGTAAAATTGGTCTAGCCACCGCTATGTAGGTCCAATACGTAAGAGTAGGTGAAAGGCCCCATGTCTTGCCCAGCATTTTTTTACATGCAATGGTGGCCTTTTTAACTCTATCTTCTATATTGTACCTCCACGTCAGCTTACTATCCAAAATAACGCCCAGGTACTTTGTGTGTGTTTTGGGTGAGAGCGATATACCGTCTAATTTTGGTGTTCTCCATTCCTTGACTTTCCTATTAGCAAAAAGCACAAGGTCAGTTTTTCCTGGTTTTAAGTTTAACCCTACCTATGAATATCCCTCAACGAGGATTCCATTAGGGAGCTAATTGTGAGGAACTTACCAGTTATGATGATAGCTATGTCGTCCGCATATGCTGTAATCCTAGCTGCTTTACCCTCGAATTCCATGAGAATTTCATTTACAACCAGCGTCCAAAGAAGTGGCGATAGAACACCACCTTGGGCAGTTCCTCTCCTAGCTTCTTTGTTTACGTTGGTATTACCTAATTCCGCAGGTACTATTCTACATTTTAATAGGTTGCCTATCCAGTTTTGATCCACAGCTCCTGGACTAACGCTACGTCATAGTTGCTCTTCTCTAAGGTAAGGAGAAGCTCAGTAGACGCTAGTTTACAGTGTTGGAGGTTCGCTTGAAGGATCTTTAGCTCCATCATCCAAGCTTACATTTCTAGAGTCCATATCTGGGTAGGGGATCTCTTGTCTCGGCTCCTCTAACTTTAAGCCGGCTGTAGCAGCTGCCAATTCGCTCTCCAATTCTTCGGCTTCTATGGTATTGTCATTTGGATCATTTGGGTGTCTCTTCTTCAGACGTAGGTAGACACTACCTACACCCCATGCCATCTTGCCATTCCGCTTATATAGAATGTCTTCAGCATTCTTATTAATCTGCAGAATGTAGCTTTGGCCCTCTGACTTCGGTTTTGCCACATGCAGTACCCTCCAATCCTTTGTCGGAATCTCCGGGTTTTGGTTTTGTAGCAGACGAAGAGTGATATCCGGCGCCACTACGCATGGAATTATAACCTTCGCTTTTGGTATGATGGGGATGTTATCCTTGTTTACAATCCGAAGTTGTGCACCAGGCCACAGGTTAATGAGTGTCGGAACAATTTCCTTTAACCAATCCATCGACATTGTGTCCCTGCATCTGATGAGTTTCGCACCATTGAACCAGCTAGATCCTTCAAAAGAAGGTAGTTGTTTCTCCGGATCCGTCTCCATCAGTGCAACAATTGCTTTGAAGATAGCCGTTTCCGCAACCTTCCACTGCTCCATTGTCACTTCTTCAAAAGGTGCACTTCTGTCATGGAGTCCCACGATCAAGTGTCGCTTCGTTGGAAGCAGCTTGGGAAGTGGATGGTCTATCTTCAAAGCTGAGTTTGGACCTCTTTGCAGTCGACTGTGAGCCATCAACCGATCTATTCCTTTTGTCACTTTTCTGCCTCTTACTGGGCTTATCGCTGCTCGATTCCAGTCTTTTGAGCACACCCTCCTCTATACTATTTGCATATCGGGGGTCAGTGGTATCAAACGGTTTCTTATCAGCGAAGTAATCATGGCCTTTGTTCACTGCTACCTTAGCCCACTTAAGTCTGTCTAACTGTACAGAAGACAGATCTTTCTGTTTGCCAAGAAGGTGTACAATCCGTACCGCCGCTTTGTACTCTGAGAGAGCCTTAATAGCCTCCTTGTTTTTCGGGACTCTCTCTCTTTTAATTGGAGTTGAGGTGGAAGAACCCGGAGACTTCAAGAGCTCGATCTCTGATTGAATGTTGACGCAGGTAACGTTTTCAAGGTCCGACTCTGAATCGATCGAGGCACTTGAGTGTTCCGCGTTCTTGGATGTATTAGTATCCGTTTTTTCAGTAGCACTACAACTGCTGTGACCTGTTTCCATCACAGAAGAGGTTTGACCGCTGGCGACACGCAGAGGATTGTTATTTCCCCCGTGCCCGCCGGTGGGCGCAGTCAATTCAGCCACCGACGTTTGGGCGTATATTACCACCCGCTTTTTATTAATATTCTCACTCATCATTTCTTTTTAGGTTTTTGCGTTTTAAACATTCCGCCATGTACAAGAACCGCCGACCCTCTGGGTAACAGACGAGAACCAGGACGCCGTCCAATATGGAGCAGATGCGCCTGGATTTTAATCACCATCCCAATCCAAGCCATGATCCATTCATTACAGGAGAAGGACTCACAGACTGAATTGAAATAACGATTACCTCCTACCTATGATCAGAGCTCATTCCAATAATGTACACAATAGGCATACATTATGACACTATGTTCAAAACCCTGATCTCAGCCGTGTATCACTTAACACACGTTACCAGCCGGCACCCACGAGGAGGGTTTAGTAGAAGGATTTCTTACGCCGGCCTTCTTTTTTGATAATATGACTTCTATTGGATGTACATGTGAATTGTTTTTTAGTTTTAAAATTAATTTATAATTAAAGTATACTAATTAATTTTATTTTAGTCGAATGTATTGAATTAAATGGTAAAATTCGTGTTTTTTAAATTGAAATAAATGGAATTTTTGTTCACAAAAAACTTGACCCTTTTTTACTTCAAAAGACCATTTTTTTACCCTTTTATTTATTAAATACGCCAACCCTGAGCGTAACGTACGTGAGGTAGTATTCTACTGAAAATTTACTTTTTCCTTGCAAAAGGCAACTTCTGGCTTACATACATACACATACACACACATAAAAAACAAAGAGAAATACAATAACAACGTTTTTACTAACTAACATCCAGATTTAAGCGATACGATTACTTTAAAAGAACGAGTAATTTTAACACTAACTGGTCCAGTAAAGGAAATATTTGGGCATGTTGCAGTTTTGTTTACATACATTGCTTAAAATATATTTAAGTTGAACTTCCAGCTTGGGTTAGATAAAAAACTCGGGTAACTATACTTTAGCATTATTATTTAAAAACTAAAGTGGTAGATTTTTCTCGGAAAGTAGTAGAGATGTCTGAGATACCTAAAAAAGTTATACCTACCACAAAAAAAGGCAGAGTAAGCACCACTGCTGTATCCACATATCGCATTAGTTTCTCTTAAGAGCGTCAACTCATAGTTTTGTAATATTCACTTTTTGCAAGAAAATTATAAACAGTGGTGATATCTATCTACCGTTAAGAATTTACTTTCTCCAAAGCAATGGTCACCAAAAAGAGAAAATGCTTAAAAGCAGAACAGCACTAATACATGTTTAGTGCTGCTCCACTGAACAAAATTGCTCTTGTTAATGTTTAATTGGTTAGGTATATGAAAAATATTTTTATGGGTTAATTTTATATAAATGAAAGTTTGTATGTAGTAGTGCCTTAGACCGTATATACTAGATTTTTCCAATTTCTGAATACATAGTAGACCCTCAGCATCTATAAACGTATTTAAGCCAAATAAAAACTTATTTTCCAACTCTATATTTGAAATATTTTTTCTCTTTTCTACAGAAATAAAGAGTGCTGTTATAAAAGGATTTAAATTAGATAATTTTCTTTTATAAATAATATGGAAAAAAATTAAATAATTTAATAATTTTTTTCATAAAAAATGCGACAGAAATGTGCTCCTTTTGTGTGTTTTATGCTCTTCATTTAGATTTTTGTTAGTAGTTGTGCTGTGTACATATGCAAAGCAGAATGCTAGCAGAGCACTCAGGGTAATGGGATGGTGAACACTGCTCCAAAGGCGTATATGAAAATAAAATCAGTTATATGTCTCTACTAAGTCCTAATTTACACTAAGCAAGTCTTATTGCTAAGCTGATTAGTGTGTTCGAGAGAGAGAGACGAGGGGAACATAAAAGTTTATTTTCCCCTCGTCCCTCTTTCCTAAAAAACTAATCAGCCTAGCAATAAGACTTGCTGAGTGGAAATTAGGACTAAGCATTTGTAAATTTTGAGTTGACGATCTTTAAGGGAACTTGTGTGATATGTACGAGACACATCCCTGCAGAAAATTTGGTGACAATTGGTCCAAACGTACTCGTCCTATAACTGGACAAAATGTGGGTGTTATTAAAAGTACGGAGTAGTGTATGGTGAAAAAAGACATATCGTTTAAATGGTGACATATTGACAATTTTCGTGATGTATCGTCTTGATATTGAGCCAATTTAATTCGGACTCGGTCTAGTATTGTAATAAACGGCACTGAACATGTTCGATGTGGTCGAATACAGGACCTATCAAATAGTGTAAATATAATGTTAATTCTCCCTTCAATGTGACTCTGGAACCAGTCCCGTAACTATACTTAAATATTAACGTAAGCTTAACTGGTACTTATACTTTTGAAATATGAGTGGCCCTGTGGTCGAGTGGGTAGTGTGCCAGCCTGTCATGCACGAGGTTGTCGGTTCGAATCTCAAAAAATTTTCAGATTAAAAATAAAAGTTCATTGCATTTGTAACAATAAAAAAAATTTATAAGCGTTAATTGTTCCAGTTAAATGTCGAAATGACATTTATAAATAATTTATATTATTATACATCGAATATATCCCTATGGAATAGTTCACTGACAAGTCACAAGGTGCATACAAAGTATCAATTAACCCCATCCTAGGCTTCTTAGGAAGTGTTAGAACTCGGACTTGTCCCTATCACTTGGGGACCGGTTACGTCACTAGTCGTGTGTCAGTTCCATTTCCTTCAGGGATGTTTATCAGAAAACAGTAACAAATCTCTCCAAAAAATCCGAAAGAGCTCTGAAAGCTAAATTATCTCATCGAAGCAATCCGCAGACTAATTAAGATTTTTCTTCTTTAAGTTTTACTCAATACTGTTACATTCATTGAAAATACGCCAGCTAAGAGTGCTGTATTATATTTTATATTCCACATACCTACATAGGTACGAACTCATCTTGCTTACATAGTTTTACTTCACCCTCATCTTCGTTATCATCGTTTAACCCCTTTTTTCCGGCTGGCTGCAATCAGCTAAATGTGTTGATAATATATTAGAGGGTGTTTGAGAACAATGATACACAAACTTTACTACATTTGAAAAGACGCATCGCACATCCATACATAAACATACATACATATGTACATTCCTTAGGTGCAGGAAAAAAATAATTCATATATTATATGACGTTTGCTGAAATTTGAAAGCATCTATTAATTATACAGCTTTGAAACTTTTACTTGCGCTATAAAAAAATAACGTTGCGATAAAATAAAATAGCTACAATAACTTAAATTATTTTATTAAGTTTCTTTTTTCTACCTCAAAACTGCAAAAGGGGTAAGTTACTGATATTTTTATATATGTATACATATTTTTATTTAAGCCAACGATATGTAAAGCAAATCTTTTGCTGGATAAACTTAAACAGAAAACTTACAATACAGCTGATGCTTGGATTATAATAAATTGAAAAAGTTACTTTTATTTTGCTGTGTAAATCAGATAAATTTCTTACTGTCTTTAAGACGATTTCTCAATCCAAAAGTTTTATAAAATATCTACTTTTTACCAGTCAGCCAGCCCATCGCCACTTTATACAATTGTACAAACTTTTTTGTTTGTTTGTCTTGTAATTCTCATTATTTATTCTATTGTTCATCTAAACTCATGTACTGTAGTAATTCACATGGTCAATTGCTATTTTTATGGCAAGTAAGATATTGAAAAGAAAATTGTTTATCAAAAAACAGATGCTCCTGGATACTCGGCGGTTTTTAACTACATATTGTTTATTTTTGTGGTGAATAACTTGGGATTTATGTTTAATACAGACAATTCTGGTCAACGCACGTCAAAGATAAAAAATTTTTATTGGCTAGAATTTTCTTAATTTAATTTGTAACAGTTTGCTTTTTTAAATAATAAAAAAACCGTGATATAACAACATATTGCAATGGAAGAATTAAGTAAATTATAAAAATACACTAGCAAAATAATTGAGTAAATAAATTAAAACTACTCGTACAAGGTGGGACGGAACCAAAATAAGATTGAAATTTTTATAAATATAACACATTTATAAACCGCTAATAAAGTTTGATTGGAAAATTTATTATATAGAAAATCTTAAGAAAAATCTTATATATAAAATTCTCGTGTCACAATGTTCGACTCCGTACTCCTCCGAAACGGCTTGACCGATTCTCATGAAATCTTATGAACATATTGAGTAGGTCTGAGAATCGGCTAACATCTATGTTTCATACCCCTTAAGGTCGTTTCACACTATAATACAAGTATTAATACTTTTGTGGAAAATGCAACTCTGACATGTTGAGTTGTTATTGTCTTTTGAAATTTTTGAAACAGAAATTAGATTAGGGATGCATTTTCGTCAAAAGTATTAATACTTGTATTATAGTGTGAAACAGCCTTTAGTGACAAGGGTTGTCCACCCTTAACATTTTTCTTTAATTTTTAGAAATTTTTTTAATTTCGAGTACGTATACTTAATTTTAGAAATTCAACAATGAAATAATAATACTCATACGTTATTTTTATTTTGCCTTTTATGTTGAAGATGATAATTAGGAGCTACACTTAAAGAAAAACGATAGTGAAATGAGTTAAAAAAATAAATAAAAATCAGAAGAAATATTATTTTAGAAATTCTTCAAAATTAATTTTTCTTTAATTTTTAGACATTTTTTTATTTTTTTTATTATGTTGCATTAAAAAATACATACAACCCTAAATTTTTACCCTTTTATCACCAACCCCTATTTTTTAATAGCCATTTTAGTAATTTAATCATTTTTCATCCCCGGTCGATAACTGATCAATCAAAAAAAGTTGAAGTCTTTAATAAGTTTCATTACTACATTACATGTATTCGGTCCCACACGTTGCTGGCTGTATTCGGTTGAGTGGCAAAAGCGAAAATTACCTCATGCACACATTTTGGTTTGGTAAATCGACTAAATCCGTCCTGAAGAAATCGATAGTATCATTTCTGCGGAAATTCCAGATCCGTCCACTGACCAACTGCTGTTTGATATTGTTACAACAAACATGATCCATGGTCCATGTGGTACTCTTAATAGTTCATCGCCTTGCATGGCAGATGAAAAATGTACTAAAAATGTCCCTAAAGATTTTACTAATGATACGGTCACAAATGTCGACGGATACCCAATATATATCGTCAAAGAAATCCCGATAATGGCGGACAATCATTTATTAAAAATATCAGCAACACAGACATTGATATTGACAATCGTTGGGTGGTGCCATATTCGCCTCTGCTTAGCAAGACATACAATGCTCATATTAATGTTGAATTCTGCAGTTCTGTGAAGAGCATCAAATACATTTGCAAGTATGTCGAGAAAGGCAGTGATATGGCTGTGTTTAGAGTGGAAAATACTAATGTGAATGATCCTCCAGTGAATAAAACCGATGAAATAACGCTCTACCAAATTGGTCGGTACATCAGCTCCAATGAAGCTGCTTGGCGTATCTTTGGTTTTCCAATTCATGAACAAAATCCAGCAGTTGTTCAGTTAGCCGTCCATCTTGAAAACGGTCAGCGTGTATTTTCACGAACGAGACAGCGATTGATCGTACAATAAATCCACCTAAAACTACACTCACTGAATTTTTTGCATTGTGTAATCGTGAGGATGATTTTGGTGCCTTTGCACGAACATTACTCTATTCACAAGTACCACGCTATTTCACATGGACTCAAACAAAAACATGGAGGCCCCACAAGCAAGGCTCACCAATTGCTGCATGTCTCAATTTATTTAAATCAAACGCCTTGGGGCAATTATTTACAGTCAATCCAAGACACACTGAGTGCTTTTATCTTCGACTGTTGTTGGTTAATGTTACTGGCCCATTATCATTTCAAGATATACGTAAAGTGAATGGGCAACACTATCCAACGTATAAAGATGTATGCCTTGCACTCGGGTTGATGGAAGATGACAACCAGTGGGAATGTATGCTTGCTGAAGCTGCATTGAACTGTACAGCAATACAAATTCGTCTACTATTCGCTATAGTGTTGACTACATGTTTCCCAGCCCGAGCACAGATATTGTGGGATAATCACAAAAATTCAATGACTGATGATATATTGCACTTTTCACTCAAAAAAAAAAAGAAACTATAAACACTTTTGGCCCAAAATAGTTTTGCTAAAACTAAGTTTTTTGGGAAAACCTTTTTTTCAACAGCTATCGCTAAAAATTGGATAGCTATAAGTATAATCCGTTTTCTTTATTTTATAAGGTAATATCTGTAGATTATACAGCCTGATTACATTTGGTCTAAATATATATCATTTATTTTATTATTTATTATAAGCTTTCTTATGTATTTGGAAATTATCCTACAGCTCGTGATCCAATGGAGTTGGTATAATGTACACAAATGTAAATCAAAGTCTTTGCCAGCTTTTACCATATTGATACTGATACCGTTAACTGAATTATATAACTGTCCATGATGGTACTGTTTTGAAACATCTGCAAGTAAACCAAACCTATTACACACCTGTGACCCCATGTTTAGGCAGCACAATTTATGAAAATGGCTCAAAAACAAAAACTGATTCATTTAAAATTAGACTTGATGGTTTTTACAAAAATCAACACAAATTGCGGTGGAGAAGTTGATACAATCTTAGTTTTTTTGATAACAGAGATCCTAAGATAATTCTGGTATTGTGCCTCCATACCAACTAAGCTAACATATTTTAAATTTTCCGGTATTTAAAAAAATTATGCCCATATTAAGATAAGACCCTTCTGCTTTCGAGCATTATTTCGAAGATAACTAAAATTAGTTGTGAATCATGATATAAAACAAACTCAGTAAAGTGTGACTATCACTCGCACACGAAGGGTCTCGTACGGACCAGAGAACGACAAAAGTATCGTCTTAAGTACTTTTTGAGTGTTGGCCGTCAAACAACTTCGAATGCTTGCAGCTAAAAACAAAAAACACGCAAAATACAAACACACGCATTAATTTTAAACTGAATACGTACACCCAAGTAGTAGTGAACTGCCGGTCCGGCCCCACAGTGGGTCGATTCACTAATCTGGTAGGTCAAAATTATTTGATTGTCAGTCTATACGGCTTTGAGGCTGTTGAGTTCGACAAAAATAGTTTAAAAAAATTTTAGATGATTTTTTAGGAAATATGACAGAGTTTTGCTATTGTGAACTCCGTTAGCATAAATTTTTCATGTAATATTTACAATATTTAATTTTTCATATAATATTATCAGTACTTTTAGAGCAAGTTCTTAGCTATCCAGAAATCCTATTATTTTTTAGATTTTGAAATGCTAATATTTATGACTTTAGACCATCTAGATTGACGATTCATCCCACTGTGCACGCCAAATTCTTTTGAAATTTTAAAATTTTAATTACCCAAATTTTAAAATTCTTGGAAATTTGTGAAATTTGATACCCTTGAGTTTTCGGCGGCACGCTTTGATGTTTTTTTGTTTACATAAGGAATTTTTTGTTTACATTAGGAGTTTTTTTTTTTTTGTTTACATTAACCCTTGTGGGAACGGGTGATTTTTTTTTTGGGGGGTTACATTAATTGTGTGAACGGGTGATTTTGTTTTTTGGGGAATACGTTAAGTGGGTTCATAGGTTGGAGGTTTTTCTTTTTGTAATGTATGTATGTATATGACGACGGGAAAATCATGAATATGATTTTTCCTATTACTAATGGGGGGTGAAATAGTGAAAATTATTTTTTCCTAATGCCGACGGCAATGCATGAATATTTTTCCTAATGCCGACGGCAAAACATGATTATTATTTTTTTCAAATGCCGACGGGAAAATGATTTTTCATAATTCCGACGGGTATTATTATTGCTAATGCTAATACAGGAGTTGAAGACAGGCCGTGATTTGGGGTGGGTGGGGTTGTTGTCGTAATACATAACCGAGGGAGTTTATGGATGTGTCTGTCTGTCTGTTGTGCGAGGCTGTGATTAGCCGGGGGAGCGTGGTGTAGTTGAGGTAGATAGATTCGGTGTATGTGTGTATACCTGTCTGTTGGAATTTGTGTGAGGGTATGATTGACAGGGGGCGGGGTGTAGTTGAGGTAGATCGACTGCGTGTATGCAGGTGTTGCAAGTCTGTAGGAATTTAAGGCTTATAGTGATTTGGGGTAGGTGAGGATGTTGTTGTACGAGTAGTATGTATCCATGGGAATTTGTGGATGTGTCTGTCCGGAGGAATTTAAGCGAGGCTGTTATTGGGAGTGGGTGTGGTGTAGTTGAGGTTGATCAACTGCGTGTATGTATATCTATATGTTTGTAGGAGCTTAAGGCTGATCGTGATTTAGGAGAGGTGAGGGTGTTGTTGTAATATGTATACGTAGGAATCTGTATGTATGTATGTCTGTAAAAAATTAAGGCTGATCATGATTTAGGGTAGGTGAGGTTGGTGTAGTAATATGTCTGTGTGTATGTACATATGTTTGTAGAAGTTTAATGCTATTAGTGATTTGAGGATAGGCGAGGGTGTTGTCGTACGAGTGATATGTACCCGTGGGAATCTGTATGCATGTTCGTAGGAGTTTAAGGCTGATCGTGATTTGTGTTGTTGTCAGTGTTGTTTGTAGGAATGACCGTGAGAATTTTTGTATGCATATCTGTAGGAATTTAAGGTTGGCCGTGTTTTGTGAGGGGTGGTGTGTTGTTGAAATAATTTGAATTTTTCTTAGATGAAATCTGGTATATATGTGTGTGTGTGTGTGTGCGTGTGTGTGCGTATGATTTTCTCACGCTAGTAGTTTTATGTACGTAGAAATAAATTGTATTCAATATCGAGATTTGGTTCTATAAAATATTTTCATATATCTGATACATATACATAAGTATATTTTCATACTCAAGGTTGCTGGGTATTTTGTCATGCTTAAAATTGTGTATATTTTCATACTCAAGGTTGCTGGGTATTTTGTCATGCTTAAAATTGTCCAGCTTTAAAGTCTGCCTACGAGAAATTTGTTTATATTACAGATTTTGTTTATTTAACTACGTCCGGCTTCTTTCCCTGAACTTCTTTTCATACGATCATGGGAATTTATAGTTTCTCTGTCCATAATAAGGTCGTTTAGCTTGGGCATGTGCTCTGACTGAATGGTTTGCGTTATTCATATATTTTTATGATGTAGATATGTAAGTGTTATTGTCAAGATCTAATAAATATTTGAGTATTGATAAGAAATTTGATATTATGTGTACATACATATCTACAAATTGATTTTATGTATGTATGTACATATGTATGTACATACAAATAAGTGTTTGCCTCCGTGTTTGAATACATTTTTTTTGTTTTTGTTGTTGTTCTAAATATTCGCCTGGTCTTTTATATATAGATGTCAAATATCTTCATAGTTTTTTTTTTTTTTTATTTGAAATTAAAAAACGTTGATTTAATTTTTATCTGTATTTACTTCAAAGTTTGTGAGGATTTGCTGTTTTAAGTAAAACTAAATTCCTTAAGATACATACTTTAGAATAATAGTAACTATAATAGAAATATTTCCTATATTTAATTTACATTTGTTTAAAGTTGATGCAGCTTATCTTCATTCTTAGAAATATTTTGATATAAAATTTTTTCCAGCCGTAGGCTTTTTTCATCACCTTTTACATTTATTTTAGAATATCTTGCATTGCCTTTTATACATTTATAAACATTTTTAAATGAAACTGATCCAGCAGTCCAGCTTATGTAATGATAGTTTTTTGTTAGCCAGCTTGCTTCTTTTTTTTATTTTTTATTGATTATTGAGTTTTATAATGAAATTATTATATTCGTAATTGTTGAAAACAATCGCTACTTCTTTTGCGATGAAATCATTTGAATTACTTTTGAAACATTGTACGTTTATAAAAATTATGTTGTTTTCCATATTACTCAATTTATAAGACTTTTCGAACTTGTCCTTTGAGGGGTATATACATATGTATTCTATTATACGATCATGAATAAGAATACAGTAAGCTGATTTCTTTGCTTACTATTTCAAATTAAAATTTTATTCAATTGCCCCGCTATTGAATAAAAGGAGCTTTTATCTTAAACTCTGGTACAGGTAGAAACGCATGAGATTCTTTCATATACTACCTTTGCTGGAATCTTAGATACATATAATAACTATATAGAATTGCATTACGTTTATTTTTAAATTTTATGTTAGGATTATCATCATATGGATATGAGACTGAACTTAAATGTACTTTTAAATTAGTTAAGTCATAATGAATAATCTTATTTTCTTCTTGAATAGCGAACAACAGAAAACGAAGTCGTTTTCTTACAATTTAGGTCTAACCTCTCAACTGGTCCTCTAGTATACAATATGACTTTATATGTCAACATTTCTGTCTCCTCTTTGTCAGCGTTAGGGATAATTAAATTTTAAACTTTTTATTCTTCAAATTGTGTTACTTCATACTGATAATATGTTTAAGTACATTAATAATGTACGAGTATATGTTTATTTTATGACGGGTCCCTATGGCTTTTATTTGATGTTCTAGATGAAGTGATTTTTTTTTTCTAATTTTATTAAAGTTTAGCGTATTGCGTATATATTTCTAATATATTTAAGTGAGCTTTTTGTACCTGTCAGACAGAGTGTACGTATCAGTTGATCAGTCAGTCTCTCTTTTTATTTTATTAATTTTTTCTTCTAATGTGTCACTACTATTTTTTCAGATTTTACTACTTGAAATAGAAAATATTTATATAATTTTAAAAGTATTAATATATACATACATATAGGTAAATATATGTATGTACGTAAAAATTAGTTCATATACAAAGAAATACATCTTTAATAATCAACTATTCTAGAAAATCGATCTAAAATAACACATTTACCTCCATCATCATTTCACCGTCAGTGTTTTCATAAAGTGAAAGAAACATTGGAATATCTATGTTTAGGAGAATTTTTACTTCAAGTGTTTCTATATAAGATTTGGTGTTTGACCCCTTGACGTTATTGTAGTTAACGTAGGCTGCGTTGTATCGCATTCAGATGTAATAATTTCTCACTTAGAAAAGGTCCTCATTACCATCAATCATACCTGTATATAATACATTCATGAGTTGAGTTGATTTAGATACAATTGCTGTCTACAAATTAATGATTAGAAAAAAGCTTTCTCATCACATTCTAACAGGTTTTAATATTTTGCTAGCATGCATGCTTTAGCATGCTATTCTATCAATAGTGAGGCGAGAGTCCGACATATAGTGGTGTTTCAATTAAAAATCTATACAATTAGAATTACGAATTCACTCTTTTGAATTTTTGACAAAGTAGATACATATGTATGTATGTATTTCACTTGCCACAAACTCTTAAAATTTCTGTACTTATAAAAATATGATGTCAGGAATTTTTTTAAATCATACATGCTTCGGCATGCTTCCAATATTTTTCTCGGTAAATTTATTTCATACTCATACAGATACAGATATAAAGTAAGATCTGTTTACATTCCATTTTACAATTTATGCATGCTTCAGCATGATTCTAGTTGAAGTCTGTATTTATTTAGTAAGTTTGTTTGATACCCATTCATACACATATTCATTGTTAAAGATTGGATATCAAAATCCAATTTTCTTAGTTTATCTAGAAATGAACAAAGTGAATATCTTTTATAATAACCATATTCACACTTTAAAATTTTGTGTGCTAGAGCTTTCGAAATGGAAAATGTACACCTTTTACTACAAAAATTGATAATATGATGTGTTGCTGAATATTTTGAACTCTTAAGTTTTCACAATATTTCATACAGACCATCAAGTTTAGAGAATTGTAGTATATTAAGCTATTTATCTTCCCTGAGACCTAACATTCCTAATCAATCCTTCAAAAAACCAATACAAACTAGATTTTTCCTTTTTAATTTTATTTATATTTTCATTGAATTTCAACATTTTGTACCTCTTCAAATTACTGTATACTGTATTTTGCACCTTTTTCTCATTCGTTGAGTTAACTTTAATCGCAAATATTTCAATGATGAGATGAACTTTTCTATTGTAGGCATTAAGTAAATCTTTGTGTATATCAATCCACTTATATGAACCATTATACCTAAATTCTTAACACATAATTCCTTTTAATGATCTATTAATTTATTCTACTATTGATGCTTTCATATTATGAAATTTTTAATCCTCTGTTTATGCATGAATTTTGCAATGTTTATTAAAAATTCTTTACCAACATCTATATGTATTTTTTTTGTTTTGATACTCATATCATTTCAAAAATATTTTCCATTGCCTTGGTTTTTTTTTTCGAGTACAGCTTTTATTTTCAACGATACTCACAATATAAATTTTGAGAATGTGTCAGTTACAGTCAGCAAAAAATCAATAATTTCTATTTTCTCTAGAATAGCTACCCAGTTCACCTAAATCAGCTCCATAAAAGATCATCTATTCCATTCATTACATCACTACAATACACAAACAATTTTATAAATTTATTATGGATTACGTTTACTAAATTTCTTTTTAAGGACATTGAGTTGTTTTACAGTTTTTTGGCGAGTGTTGTGATCTACTTGATACATTTTCAGCTATTTATACTAAAATGTAGTTAATTTTCCGATCTATAAATTTTATCGCTCAGCTGTTCAATTTGTTTGTCAAAAGATGATTTAATTTTTAGAATGTCTTTTTCAATTTTATACCTATCTTCTATCGTTAATTTTATTTCGCACTCCACTCCATTAATGCCTTAAGCTTTATTATTAATTCATCCTTTAGTTTCTAGATTTGAGTTTCCAGAAACAATTTACTGATAACATTATTCTCCGTCAGTGAATGATGATGATTCTCTATGTATGCATTGGTAGAAATTATATATTTTATTTAGTTTTCAAAATCAAACTTGTCATAGTATTTTCACGTTTTATCAATCACTAAAGAAAATAAACCCACTTTTAAACTCCATATTTGACCATCAACTTGTATTTTATCTTTATTCAGTTTTAGATTTCTATCACCAAATTCCCATTCATTATTGAAATCTTTAGGTGAGTCATAGTTTGTATCTAATTCATTTCTTCCTTTCAAGACTAATAAGTTAATATAAGTATCTTCGGTGTTGGAAAGCTGTGGGTAAAAATCATCTTCTTCATCATCATAATCATTCACAGTATTAGCATCATTAAATAAGATGGTATTATCAAATATTGTTCCTTTTGAAAGTTTCTTTAACTTCTTTCTATCTTGACTGATGGTTTCTGAGGCTTTAATACTTATACTATTTTCAGATTCTATATTATTTTTACTTTGTTCCTTCTTGTGTATTCTTTCAATATTTTTAGAACTATTCATGAATTCTTTGAGAGGTTCTGTTTTAGGATCAAATATACATATCTCTTAGTTGTTCACGTGTATCTATTTCACCAGTTTTTATACTACGAAGCTTTTTCTTCAAGACGCTTCTTATCAACACCAACTGTTTAAAATTTTCTCATACATGTTTAATAATAGCAAATAAGAGGTATCAGCTATTAGATCAGGTACCACCTATTAGATCAGCTATCAGCTATCAGATCAGCTTATCAGGAGCTGGTCTGGTTTTCAGATCAGCTTATCAGGAGCTGGTCTGGTTTTCAGATCAGCTTATCAGGAGCTGGTCTGGTTTTCAGATCAGCTTATCAGGACCTGATCTGGTTTTCAGATCAGCTTATCAGGACCTGATCTGGTTTTCAGATCAGCTTATCAGGAGCTGGTCTGGTTTTCAGATCAGCTTATCAGGACCTGATCTGGTTTTCAGATCAGCTTATCAGAAGCTGGTCTGGTTTTCAGATCAGCTTATCAGGACCTGATCTGGTTTTCAGATTAGCTTATCAGGACCTGATCTGGGTTTCAGATCAGCTTATCAGGAGCTGGTCTGGTTTTACGATCAGCTTATCAGGAGCCGGTCTAGTTTTCAGATCAGGTTATCAGGTATCAAATCAGATTATCTGTTTAAGATTGGGTTATCAGTTTACAAGTAGCTGAGCACTTATAACATCTAGATGAAGGAAGTTTAAGGTCAGATAAAATGTGAAAAACTATACTGTTATGTAGTCAAGTTATTTTCTAAGACGATCGTCACTTAATTCAGTATCTTTGCTTATAATCAAAATTCCATATTTTTAATACCAACAAGATTTATATTTTTCTCACATTACTTAAACATTCTAACTACATTATGATTATTTCCTATCAAATGTATGGTGATTCTGGTATAAATTTGATATTAGTAGAATGCATCAACATTCTTTTCTTACCCCATACAAAAATATGCTTCTCACAACATGTTTAAATATCATATTGGTATTACTTCTAGCTTTCTTAAAAGAAATAACAGATTCATTATCTCTAAATGTGTAATACCTTTGACTTTCATTAATGAAATTAATTTCTACAGCAATTCATATTTAGATTGTCTTTGAGTATAAATATGAAGATGATTTCAAGTTTTACTCCATCAAAACTTTCTAGCCAGCCAATCATAACATTATTATTATTTTTTTATTTATTTTTTTTTTCGCAATTTGACAGACCAACTATTCTTGCACGAATAGAAATTGATAGAAGGGAACTATGATTTATTTTTGAGCTATCGTTTGATGACTCATCAAAATTTCATACCAAGGTATTTTTATGTTGTTTTGACTATGAGTATGGGTCAATATTTATGAAATCCCTTTCCTAAATATTAGTGCATGCACATAGTCAAAACAAAGTATGCTTTAAGTGTTTAAAACCAGTATTACCATAAAAATGGTGGTTTTAAACTCTTAAAATATACTTTGTTTTACTAACCTCATTTTGTAACTGAATGCATTTCATAAATATTGAAGCATACTCATACTCAAAATATCCTTTGTTTTGAGTATGAGTATGGCTCATTATCTCTTATTATAGAAAAAATAGTATGATTATATGATATCAGAAATTATGTTTTCTGTTATCATATGACCATACTATTTTTTCTATAGTAATATATAATATTTATAAAATGCATTTAGTTACAAAATGCGGTTAGTAAAACAACATAAATATACCTTGGTATGAAATTTTGATGATTCATCAATATTTCGTACCATCCTATTTTTAGGTTGTTTTGACTATGAGTATGTACCAATATTTATGAAATGTATTTCATAAATATTATCTCTTATTATAGAAAAAATAAAATAATGTAGCTATACGATATCGGAAAATATTTTCTGATATCATATGGCTATATTATTTTATTTTTCCTATAATAAGAGATAATGGTTCCTACTCATAGTCAAAACAAAGTATATTTTAAGAGTTTAAAACCAGTATTGTCGTACAAAATACTGATTTTAAACTGTTAAAATATACTTTGTTTTACTAACCACATTTTTTGTAACTAAATGCATTTCATAAATATTGACGCATACTCATACTCAAAACAAATAATATTTTTATGTTGTTTTGATTGTGAGTATGCAGCATTATCTGTTATTATAAAAAAATAAAATAATGCAGCTACACGATTTTAGAAAATATTTTCTGAAATCGAAAAGCTGTATTATTTTACTTTTTGTATAATAAGAGATAATATTTATAAAATGTATTTAGTTACACAAAAGCGGTTAGTAAAACAACCTAAATATAGGATGATACGAAATTTTGATGAGTCATCAAACGATAGCTCAAAAATAAATCATAGTTCCCTTCTATCAATTTCTATTCGTGCAAGAATAGTTGGTCTGTCAAATTGCGAAAAAAAAAATAAATAAAAAAATAATAATAATGTTATGATTGGCTGGCTAGAAAGTTTTGATGGAGTAAAACTTGAAATCATCTTCATATTTATACTCAAAGACAATCTAAATATGAATTGCTGTAGAAATTAATTTCATTAATGAAAGTCAAAGGTATTACACATTTAGAGATAATGAATCTGTTATTTCTTTAAAGAAAGCTAGAAGTAATACCAATATGATATTTAAACATGTTGTGAGAAGCATATTTTTGTATGGGGTAAGAAAAGAATGTTGATGCATTCTACTAATATCAAATTTATACCAGAATCACCATACATTTGATAGGAAATAATCATAATGTAGTTAGAATGTTTAAGTAATGTGAGAAAAATATAAATCTTGTTGGTATTAAAAATATGGAATTTTGATTATAAGCAAAGATACTGAATTAAGTGACGATCGTCTTAGAAAATAACTTGACTACATAACAGTATAGTTTTTCACATTTTATCTGACCTTAAACTTCCTTCATCTAGATGTTATAAGTGTTCAGCTACTTGTAAACTGATAACCCAATCTTAAACAGATAATCTGATTTGATACCTGATAACCTGATCTGAAAACTAGACCGGCTCCTGATAAGCTGATCGTAAAACCAGACCAGCTCCTGATAAGCTGATCTGAAACCCAGATCAGGTCCTGATAAGCTAATCTGAAAACCAGATCAGGTCCTGATAAGCTGATCTGAAAACCAGACCAGCTTCTGATAAGCTGATCTGAAAACCAGATCAGGTCCTGATAAGCTGATCTGAAAACCAGACCAGCTCCTGATAAGCTGATCTGAAAACCAGATCAGGTCCTGATAAGCTGATCTGAAAACCAGATCAGGTCCTGATAAGCTGATCTGAAAACCAGACCAGCTCCTGATAAGCTGATCTGAAAACCAGACCAGCTCCTGATAAGCTGATCTGAAAACCAGACCAGCTCCTGATAAGCTGATCTGATAGCTGATAGCTGATCTAATAGGTGGTACCTGATCTAATAGCTGATACCTCTTATTTGCTATTATTAAACATGTATGAGAAAATTTTAAACAGTTGGTGTTGATAAGAAGCGTCTTGAAGAAAAAGCTTCGTAGTATAAAAACTGGTGAAATAGATACACGTGAACAACTAAGAGATATGTATATTTGATCCTAAAACAGAACCTCTCAAAGAATTCATGAATAGTTCTAAAAATATTGAAAGAATACACAAGAAGGAACAAAGTAAAAATAATATAGAATCTGAAAATAGTATAAGTATTAAAGCCTCAGAAACCATCAGTCAAGATAGAAAGAAGTTAAAGAAACTTTCAAAAGGAACAATATTTGATAATACCATCTTATTTAATGATGCTAATACTGTGAATGATTATGATGATGAAGAAGATGATTTTTACCCACAGCTTTCCAACACCGAAGATACTTATATTAACTTATTAGTCTTGAAAGGAAGAAATGAATTAGATACAAACTATGACTCACCTAAAGATTTCAATAATGAATGGGAATTTGGTGATAGAAATCTAAAACTGAATAAAGATAAAATACAAGTTGATGGTCAAATATGGAGTTTAAAAGTGGGTTTATTTTCTTTAGTGATTGATAAAACGTGAAAATACTATGACAAGTTTGATTTTGAAAACTAAATAAAATATATAATTTCTACCAATGCATACATAGAGAATCATCATCATTCACTGACGGAGAATAATGTTATCAGTAAATTGTTTCTGGAAACTCAAATCTAGAAACTAAAGGATGAATTAATAATAAAGCTTAAGGCATTAATGGAGTGGAGTGCGAAATAAAATTAACGATAGAAGATAGGTATAAAATTGAAAAAGACATTCTAAAAATTAAATCATCTTTTGACAAACAAATTGAACAGCTGAGCGATAAAATTTATAGATCGGAAAATTAACTACATTTTAGTATAAATAGCTGAAAATGTATCAAGTAGATCACAACACTCGCCAAAAAACTGTAAAACAACTCAATGTCCTTAAAAAGAAATTTAGTAAACGTAATCCATAATAAATTTATAAAATTGTTTGTGTATTGTAGTGATGTAATGAATGGAATAGATGATCTTTTATGGAGCTGATTTAGGTGAACTGGGTAGCTATTCTAGAGAAAATAGAAATTATTGATTTTTTGCTGACTGTAACTGACACATTCTCAAAATTTATATTGTGAGTATCGTTGAAAATAAAAGCTGTACTCGAAAAAAAAAACCAAGGCAATGGAAAATATTTTTGAAATGATATGAGTATCAAAACAAAAAAAATACATATAGATGTTGGTAAAGAATTTTTAATAAACATTGCAAAATTCATGCATAAACAGAGGATTAAAAATTTCATAATATGAAAGCATCAATAGTAGAATAAATTAATAGATCATTAAAAGGAATTATGTGTTAAGAATTTAGGTATAATGGTTCATATAAGTGGATTGATATACACAAAGATTTACTTAATGCCTACAATAGAAAAGTTCATCTCATCATTGAAATATTTGCGATTAAAGTTAACTCAACGAATGAGAAAAAGGTGCAAAATACAGTATACAGTAATTTGAAGAGGTACAAAATGTTGAAATTCAATGAAAATATAAATAAAATTAAAAAGGAAAAATCTAGTTTGTATTGGTTTTTTGAAGGATTGATTAGGAATGTTAGGTCTCAGGGAAGATAAATAGCTTAATATACTACAATTCTCTAAACTTGATGGTCTGTATGAAATATTGTGAAAACTTAAGAGTTCAAAATATTCAGCAACACATCATATTATCAATTTTTGTAGTAAAAGGTGTACATTTTCCATTTCGAAAGCTCTAGCACACAAAATTTTAAAGTGTGAATATGGTTATTATAAAAGATATTCACTTTGTTCATTTCTAGATAAACTAAGAAAATTGGATTTTGATATCCAATCTTTAACAATGAATATGTGTATGAATGGGTATCAAACAAACTTACTAAATAAATACAGACTTCAACTAGAATCATGCTGAAGCATGCATAAATTGTAAAATGGAATGTAAACAGATCTTACTTTATATCTGTATCTGTATGAGTATGAAATAAATTTACCGAGAAAAATATTGGAAGCATGCCGAAGCATGTATGATTTAAAAAAATTCCTGACATCATATTTTTATAAGTACAGAAATTTTAAGAGTTTGTGGCAAGTGAAATACATACATACATATGTATCTACTTTGTCAAAAATTCAAAAGAGTGAATTCGTAATTCTAATTGTATAGATTTTTAATTGAAACACCACTATATGTCGGACTCTCGCCTCACTATTGATAGAATAGCATGCTAAAGCATGCATGCTAGCAAAATATTAAAACCTGTTAGAATGTGATGAGAAAGCTTTTTTCTAATCATTAATTTGTAGACAGCAATTGTATCTAAATCAACTCAACTCATGAATGTATTATATACAGGTATGATTGATGGTAATGAGGACCTTTTCTAAGTGAGAAATTATTACATCTGAATGCGATACAACGCAGCCTACGTTAACTACAATAACGTCAAGGGGTCAAACACCAAATCTTATATAGAAACACTTGAAGTAAAAATTCTCCTAAACATAGATATTCCAATGTTTCTAACACTTTATGAAAACACTGACGGTGAAATGATGATGGAGGTAAATGTGTTATTTTAGATCGATTTTCTAGAATAGTTGATTATTAAAGATGTATTTCTTTGTATATGAACTAATTTTTACGTACATACATATATTTACCTATATGTATGTATATATTAATACTTTTAAAATTATATAAATATTTTCTATTTCAAGTAGTAAAATCTGAAAAAATAGTAGTGACACATTAGAAGAAAAAATTAATAAAATAAAAAGAGAGACTGACTGATCAACTGATACGTACACTCTGTCTGACAGGTACAAAAAGCTCACTTAAATATATTAGAAATATATACGCAATACGCTAAACTTTAATAAAATTAGAAAAAAAAAATCACTTCATCTAGAACATCAAATAAAAGCCATAGGGACCCGTCATAAAATAAACATATACTCGTACATTATTAATGTACTTAAACATATTATCAGTATGAAGTAACACAATTTGAAGAATAAAAAGTTTAAAATTTAATTATCCCTAACGCTGACAAAGAGGAGACAGAAATGTTGACATATAAAGTCATATTGTATACTAGAGGACCAGTTGAGAGGTTAGACCTAAATTGTAAGAAAACGACTTCGTTTTCTGTTGTTCGCTATTCAAGAAGAAAATAAGATTATTCATTATGACTTAACTAATTTAAAAGTACATTTAAGTTCAGTCTCATATCCATATGATGATAATCCTAACATAAAATTTAAAAATAAACGTAATGCAATTCTATATAGTTATTATATGTATCTAAGATTCCAGCAAAGGTAGTATATGAAAGAATCTCATGCGTTTCTACCTGTACCAGAGTTTAAGATAAAAGCTCCTTTTATTCAATAGCGGGGCAATTGAATAAAATTTTAATTTGAAATAGTAAGCAAAGAAATCAGCTTACTGTATTCTTATTCATGATCGTATAATAGAATACATATGTATATACCCCTCAAAGGACAAGTTCGAAAAGTCTTATAAATTGAGTAATATGGAAAACAACATAATTTTTATAAACGTACAATGTTTCAAAAGTAATTCAAATGATTTCATCGCAAAAGAAGTAGCGATTGTTTTCAACAATTACGAATATAATAATTTCATTATAAAACTCAATAATCAATAAAAAATAAAAAAAAGAAGCAAGCTGGCTAACAAAAAACTATCATTACATAAGCTGGACTGCTGGATCAGTTTCATTTAAAAATGTTTATAAATGTATAAAAGGCAATGCAAGATATTCTAAAATAAATGTAAAAGGTGATGAAAAAAGCCTACGGCTGGAAAAAATTTTATATCAAAATATTTCTAAGAATGAAGATAAGCTGCATCAACTTTAAACAAATGTAAATTAAATATAGGAAATATTTCTATTATAGTTACTATTATTCTAAAGTATGTATCTTAAGGAATTTAGTTTTACTTAAAACAGCAAATCCTCACAAACTTTGAAGTAAATACAGATAAAAATTAAATCAACGTTTTTTAATTTCAAATAAAAAAAAAAAAAAACTATGAAGATATTTGACATCTATATATAAAAGACCAGGCGAATATTTAGAACAACAACAAAAACAAAAAAAATGTATTCAAACACGGAGGCAAACACTTATTTGTATGTACATACATATGTACATACATACATAAAATCAATTTGTAGATATGTATGTACACATAATATCAAATTTCTTATCAATACTCAAATATTTATTAGATCTTGACAATAACACTTACATATCTACATCATAAAAATATATGAATAACGCAAACCATTCAGTCAGAGCACATGCCCAAGCTAAACGACCTTATTATGGACAGAGAAACTATAAATTCCCATGATCGTATGAAAAGAAGTTCAGGGAAAGAAGCCGGACGTAGTTAAATAAACAAAATCTGTAATATAAACAAATTTCTCGTAGGCAGACTTTAAAGCTGGACAATTTTAAGCATGACAAAATACCCAGCAACCTTGAGTATGAAAATATACACAATTTTAAGCATGACAAAATACCCAGCAACCTTGAGTATGAAAATATACTTATGTATATGTATCAGATATATGAAAATATTTTATAGAACCAAATCTCGATATTGAATACAATTTATTTCTACGTACATAAAACTACTAGCGTGAGAAAATCATACGCACACACACGCACACACACACACACACATATATACCAGATTTCATCTAAGAAAAATTCAAATTATTTCAACAACACACCACCCCTCACAAAACACGGCCAACCTTAAATTCCTACAGATATGCATACAAAAATTCTCACGGTCATTCCTACAAACAACACTGACAACAACACAAATCACGATCAGCCTTAAACTCCTACGAACATGCATACAGATTCCCACGGGTACATATCACTCGTACGACAACACCCTCGCCTATCCTCAAATCACTAATAGCATTAAACTTCTACAAACATATGTACATACACACAGACATATTACTACACCAACCTCACCTACCCTAAATCATGATCAGCCTTAATTTTTTACAGACATACATACATACAGATTCCTACGTATACATATTACAACAACACCCTCACCTCTCCTAAATCACGATCAGCCTTAAGCTCCTACAAACATATAGATATACATACACGCAGTTGATCAACCTCAACTACACCACACCCACTCCCAATAACAGCCTCGCTTAAATTCCTCCGGACAGACACATCCACAAATTCCCATGGATACATACTACTCGTACAACAACATCCTCACCTACCCCAAATCACTATAAGCCTTAAATTCCTACAGACTTGCAACACCTGCATACACGCAGTCGATCTACCTCAACTACACCCCGCCCCCTGTCAATCATACCCTCACACAAATTCCAACAGACAGGTATACACACATACACCGAATCTATCTACCTCAACTACACCACGCTCCCCCGGCTAATCACAGCCTCGCACAACAGACAGACAGACACATCCATAAACTCCCTCGGTTATGTATTACGACAACAACCCCACCCACCCCAAATCACGGCCTGTCTTCAACTCCTGTATTAGCATTAGCAATAATAATACCCGTCGGAATTATGAAAAATCATTTTCCCGTCGGCATTTGAAAAAAATAATAATCATGTTTTGCCGTCGGCATTAGGAAAAATATTCATGCATTGCCGTCGGCATTAGGAAAAAATAATTTTCACTATTTCACCCCCCATTAGTAATAGGAAAAATCATATTCATGATTTTCCCGTCGTCATATACATACATACATTACAAAAAGAAAAACCTCCAACCTATGAACCCACTTAACGTATTCCCCAAAAAACAAAATCACCCGTTCACACAATTAATGTAACCCCCCAAAAAAAAAATCACCCGTTCCCACAAGGGTTAATGTAAACAAAAAAAAAAAAACTCCTAATGTAAACAAAAAATTCCTTATGTAAACAAAAAAACATCAAAGCGTGCCGCCGAAAACTCAAGGGTATCAAATTTCACAAATTTCCAAGAATTTTAAAATTTGGGTAATTAAAATTTTAAAATTTCAAAAGAATTTGGCGTGCACAGTGGGATGAATCGTCAATCTAGATGGTCTAAAGTCATAAATATTAGCATTTCAAAATCTAAAAAATAATAGGATTTCTGGATAGCTAAGAACTTGCTCTAAAAGTACTGATAATATTATATGAAAAATTAAATATTGTAAATATTACATGAAAAATTTATGCTAACGGAGTTCACAATAGCAAAACTCTGTCATATTTCCTAAAAAATCATCTAAAATTTTTTTAAACTATTTTTGTCGAACTCAACAGCCTCAAAGCCGTATAGACTGACAATCAAATAATTTTGACCTACCAGATTAGTGAATCGACCCACTGTGGGGCCGGACCGGCAGTTCACTACTACTCACCCAGAAAAAAGATTGGTTGGAAAATGGTTAGTCCAATAAAATATCATTCGCCTATCATTCACGCAATCAGTTTTCTATTAATCCAAAAAACAATCCATGTTTATTGCCATAAAGACATAATTGTAATAAAGATATGATTCTGACAATTCTTAGATTGGTTGCATCAACCGACCGTATGCTTTTGTCATGACTAATTAACTGATTGATTAACACAACCGAATAAAATATTATGAATTGGATTTTACTACCAACTTTTGGTATTGGCAACTAAGAAATTGTCGTTCTATATTAAGGTTAAAATAAGTACTTATTATCAGTTGCTGCAACTAACTAGAGGTTGAGTTACTTATCATAGGTTGAGTTTTTACTCGTAGCAGCAAATTAAAAATTAACTTTTTTGTCTTTCAAAGATATTATGATTTCTGAATTCTCAAATGGTTTTTGAAAGTCTGTGCATAAGATAACAGGTTTGTGGCTGTTTAAAATGTGTGGTTGAAGAAATGCATATAGACATGCTTCACCAAATAAATAAATTTCAATTAAAATATACTTATGGCAATATGTTAAATAATAAATTTCTTAAATTATGATATTGTTTTAGTTATACTAACCATATTTTCGGTAGCAAGAATAACTTTTATTTCAAAATCCATACTGGTAACCAATTTTTTCTGTTGCTGCAACTATTTGGTTAAGGGTTATAATTAAAATATAGGGTACCCTAATCAAATTGCAGTCATCATACCAGAATTATATGATAGTTGGTACAACCGCCAAAATTCGATTGGCAACAAATTCGGTTGTCTCAACGAATCTGTTTTCTCTGTGTATAACTATAAGCATCCAACAAATATGTTTATACACATTTTTTAAATTACTCAGTACAAACCACAACAATTAAAATTTATAGTAGAGTTCGACCGATTAATTGGCTTCGGCCTTCGGCCAAAAATTTGTAATCGGCCAACATTCGGCCTATGGCAAAAATCGGCCGATTAGCCGAAGCCGAATATTTTTCATTCCAAGCTTGAAAAATAACATTATGTTTGGTCGTTACTTGGACGTTCTTGTGAGTGATCATATGAAAAAGCAATCTAGAAACTGCAAAATAGTTTTACTTTTCTTGTTATGTATCCAATAGATATTACAGCTATTTCAGTGATCTCAAAAAAGGATACTTTTTTCTTAATTCATATAAAACAAGTATCATTTCTAAAATTTAACACATTCGGCTTCGACTTCGGTTTTGGCCGAAGTTTAGGATTTTAGCCGAAGTTCGGCTTCGGCTTCGGCCAAAAAAAACGCCTTCGGTCGATCTCTAATTTATAGACTGTGTGAATATAAATATATTCTGAATATATTCTTAATATTAAACCGAATACAAATGCGTAATACAGAGCTATTTTAGTTACACACACACACACACACACATACACACACACACACACACACACACACACAAAGCACCCTATAGGAACTCAAACCCATTTGTAGGTAACTTCAAACTGGTTTTTTAATAACCACAACTGCTTGATTAAGTGACTTTTTTCCTTGTCGCATGTCATAGGCGGTAGTCAATTGGCCATCTCTGCATGACTTTTAAATTGACTACTAACTACTTATTTTTCAACCAATTTGTAGTTAATTAATATTATAGTAAAAAAAAGATATATGTATATTTATATTATATACATATATTATATATATACACATATATATGTATGTATATATCCATACATACCTATGTAAATATATAAATACATATGGATATGTCTATATAAATATTTATTATTATTATATTCACTAAAAATAAAATATACATAAATAAATCCATACATACGAACCGCTCATAGAAAATATTATACATATTAAGTATTGAAACTATTTTTTTTCAACACAAACATTTGGCATTTGATTTCATGGCATGCTTCTTTTAATTTTTTTATTTTCTTTTCATTTACTTATTTTGCTTTTATTTCTTTCTTACGTGTGCTTCTATTCAATATGTTTGGTTGATATCTGCATGATATTTAAACCAATTTGTAGTCACTTTTATTTACTACAGGGCATGTTTTCAAACAGCCACACAGACGCAGTCACACATTTTCCATTCCATTTTATGTACACAAATGATTGTATATAATGCGAATGATGCATGAATATTCCGAGTATGACTGTATTTATTTTTTTTACTGGATAAATATTAATACACTCAAATCCCGATAATTTGTAATCGCAAG
The DNA here is from genome assembly GCA_944452675.1 of Tachina lurida. Taxonomy (NCBI): domain Eukaryota; kingdom Metazoa; phylum Arthropoda; class Insecta; order Diptera; family Tachinidae; genus Tachina; species Tachina lurida. Next base: position 45,388,665 of record OX101754.1, read on the forward strand.
GGACCGGCCATTTCTTACGAATTATAGGGGTTTTCGATTTAGCGGGGTTTCGATTTAACGGGGTTAAAATAAAATAAATACGAATTAACGGGGGTTTTACTAAAACTATAAAAAATTAACATAAAAAACAATTGTCAAAAATAAAATACAAAATAAACAAGTAAGAGTGCTATATTCGGCTGTGCCGAATCTTATATACCCTTTACCAACGTACGTACATATATATAGTATACAGACACGTACATACATATTTGTTTTGTGAAAAAATTTATCATTTTTTTAAAGTTTCCATCTTTGGAGCTATAATTTTCATTTTTCAAATTTCATACACCAAACTTTTCTTTCAGAAGCATAAAATATATTCAATTTATAAAGAAAAAGAAAAAAAAACAAAAAGTGTAAGTTTTCCAACCCTGGAGTCATAATTTTGGATTTTTCTGATTATTGTTACCAATCTAGTTCTTTAAAAAATGCATAAAATATGTTAAGTGAAAAAAGCAAGAACGAAATAAGCAAAAACTTAGTTTCATATAATTCCTTTAATACTAAAAAAATCAGTTAAGTGCGACTTTGAATCGCGCACGAAAGGAAGGTTTTTTGCTTTTTTTAAAGTTTTTTTCAGTTAAAACGATTTTTTCAGTTTTGTCGCTTTTTTCTCGTTTTGGCGATTTTGTCTGTTTTTGGAGATTTTTCTCATTTTGACGATTTTTTCTGTTTTTTTTTGGGTTTTTTTCGCGATTTTTTTTTGGCGATTTTTTTGTTTTTTTTTTCGTTTTGGTGATTTTTTTCATTTTGGCGATTTTTTTTCATTTTGGCAATTTTTTTCTGTTTTTTAGTTTTTTTTCGTTTTGGCGATTTTTTTTTTTTGGCGATTTTTTTTCATTTTGGCGATTTTTTTCTGTTTTTTTGGGTTTTTTTCGTTTTGGCGATTTTTTTTCATTTTGACGATTTTTTTCTGTTTTTTAGGGTTTTTTTTTCTGTTTTTTAGGGTTTTTTTCGTTTTGGCGATTTTTTTTCATTTTGACGATTTTTTTCTGTTTTTTAGGGTTTTTTTCGTTTTGGTGATTTTTTTCATTTTGGCGATTTTTTTTCATTTTGGCGATTTTTTTCTGTTTTTTTTTCGTTTTGGCGATTTTTTTTTTCATTTAAGCATTTTTCCGTTTTTTTGCGATTTATTTTAGTTTTATAATTTTTTTTTTAATATGGTGCTTTTTTTCGTTTTGGCGATTTTTTCTTGTTTTTGGCGATTTTTTTCGGTTTGGCGATTTTATAATTTTTTATTTTTTCAGTTTTACCGTTTTTGAAAATTTCAAGAGTTTTGCTCTTACGGTTTCCAAGATACAGCAAATTGTCAAAATTACATAGTCAAAATTGCATTAACTGATGGAACACCCTTTAATTTAAATTTTTTTAAATTTTTGTGTTAATTTTTGTAGTCTGTATAAAAATACACTAACCTTACAAATTTCAAGTGTATATACATACAATTGTATATATACTACATGGGATTTTAAAATTTTTCGTTGCTCGTTTTGGAACACCCTTTAATTTCCAATTATCATGTATTTGTTGTTGTAGCGGCCAAAGGTCTACATACTATGTCCAAATTTCAGGTCTGTAGCTCTTACGGTTCTCGAGAAAATACTAATATAGTTTTAGACATAGTTAATTTTACATAACACAAAAAGTTAAAGTTTTCCAACCCTGGAAACGTCTTTTTAATTTTTTTGTATTTTTTTAATTTAAAATTCCAATTTTAGTCGTACTGAAGTGTAAAATATGTACATTTATTAAAAAAAAATAAAAATTTGTTTTCGGGAGTTACTTTTATATGGCAAAATGAAGTTTAAGTTTTCCAGCTCTGCAATCGTCTGCCCGATTTTGCTGAATTTCAATACCAATCTATTTTGGACAATTTCTGACACACCAGTCCAAGAACGAAGTCTCTAGCTCTTCTGGGAGCTTCGGAAAACCGATTTCACGTACAGACAGACGGACAGACGGACAGACGGACAGACGGACAGACGGACAGACGGACAGACGGACAGACGGACAGACGGACAGACGGACAGACGGACAGACGGACAGACGGACAGACGGACATCGCTTATTCGTCTTCCCTATGCATAAGGATCCAGAATATATATATTTTATGGGTCGCTTATTGATATTATAGAAATTACAAACGGAATGACAAACCTATATATACCCTTTTACCATTTTTGTTGGTAAAGGGTATAATAAAATAAATACATAAAGTAAAATAGCAAATTCGTTTACTTACCGTAAAATACGTGTAATTTTAATAGCAAACAAAAAACAATAAAATAAAAATAAAACTGACGAATTCATTTCATCATCCTTTCCATGTTTTTGTTGTTTTTATTACGAATTATAAGTGGTAGTTAGCAAACAATTACGATTTATAAGAGGTAAAGATTTTATTTGAAAAAAAAATACGAATTAGCGAGGGAAACAAAATGTATGGAAATTTTACGAATTAACGAGGGACTGACTGTTTATTACGAATTATCGGGAATTGCGATTTATCGGGGTACGAATTATCGGGATTTGACTGTATTCTGTGCGTAAAAATACTCAGACTGAAAGTATGAGAGAGAATCAATTGTTTTAATACGCATGTGCATTTATATTTGTAGTTGTAGGCTAGTTTTTTACATTCACAAAGTAGAGATGAGATATATATGTAAATATACATATATATTGGTCAAGAGAATTTGATTTAAGGCTATCATACTGGTCTGCATTTTTGTGGAGTAATAACTAGATATGAGTATTCAGTTTTTATTCCTGCATCTGAATAATTTTTTTTTAGTTTTGGCTCTTGTATTCCTTTGCCTTTAAACCCCTCAATTAATTAACTTATTCATGCACTTGCAGTATTCTTAGTTTGATATCAGTATAAGAATATTTAATATACCGAACATTATATGATATAAGTAGTAATATTTTAATTTTTGTTAATGAATATGAGTATTATACTGCCAAAGGAGGTTACTCATTATCAGGGAAACTGCATGTTTTTTCTTGTGTGACGTATTAATGCGGGGGCAAGATATTTATCCGTTTCAGAACTTTTGATGCATTTTGGCATCGCTTCGTTAGTGCATATTTTTGCATATTTTACTCTTTAAAGCATGCTTTTGCATATATCAGTCTTACACGCATATTTTTAGCATATTTTCGAATTTTCAGAGCAAAATTTACTCTTTTAGGGCATATTTTGATACTTTATAGAATTTTTTTGTTTTAGCCCACTTGGCGCAACCATTCTTTAAAAGGACACCCCATTTCGAAAAAATATATAAATTTTTTTCTAGACACCTATTAAATTTTCTTTTTTGAAATAAAAATTTAATTTTTAAAGAAAAAATTTTTCCGGCGCTACCTGTGTTAATATGCATTCAAGTTAAGGGGTTGGTCAAAATTTTTACTTTTATTTTCCGCCATCTAAATCTCTGTTCCAATGTTCCATGTAGTGTATACATTTTTCTTATACATATATTACTCAGTTTTCTAACATTAGTTTCAATAAAAATTCAGTTTTGCTATTTGTGACGGACTGTACCCCGAGTAGACTTTGAAGGAATATTGTGAAAGTATAAAGTTTATTTAGATGAGACAGAAACGATTTTTATTCGAAATCCTGGGTCAATATTTTGTTATTTATTGCAATAAAAATTATAAATAAAAGTTTTGTGTTATTTATACAAAATACAGTTCCAAGCCTGAATTCTGATATCGTGATCTTTTCAAAATCATCCAATAAAAATGATTTGTTTTAGTTAAAATTTATAAGGTAAATTTTGTTTTAACCTGCACTTCTTTGTTAATTTTGTTTCCTTTTTTTGTTTATTTTTTGTCTTATTTTATATGCAAATGTTGTTGAATTTTTGAATTATAAAGTGGCAAATCGACACTTTTTCGACTGCCTTTCCACTTTTTCGACTGCCTTGCAACTTTTTGTACCCCTTTTTTTGGAGTGAGTTACATAAAAATACATTAAAAATAAAAAATTTACCCGCAGTTTTTAACTTAAAAACAAGTAAGAGTGCTATATTCGGCTGTGCCGAATCTTATATACCCTTTACCAACGTACGTACATATATATATAGTATACAGATACATACCTACATATTTGTTTTGTGAAAAAAATTATAATTTTTTTCTCTAAAGCAATTAATAGTAAGTGACCTTTCAGTATTTTTCGATTAAAGGATTTGATTCAATTATTTTATTTTCGATATTAGCAATAGTTGAATATTTTACTCTAAACTCTGTGGTTAAGATATCTAGCTCTCGAGATGTTCAAAAACCGTGCTGCTATTTAATAACTCTAAGATATTCTTAGTATTGCACCTCCATACCAAGTAAACTAACTTGTTTTATATTTTCCCGTATTTAATAATCATTGATGTTGCAAAACTGCTTAGTGTCTTGATTTAAAGTTCCCATTGCAAATGGTATACATCGTGGTATTATGTAAACGTTTTATTCCTACAGGATTTTTTTGAACTTTGTTCAGCAGATAAATTTTAGTTTTTTTTTCAAAAAAAGTTTAAAGTTTCCACCTCTGGAGCCTTGGTTTTCATTTTTATAATTTTATACGCCAAATTTTTCTTTCAGAAGCATAAAATATATTCAATTTACAAAGGAAAAAACAATTATTTAGACCTATTTAATTTTACATAACACAAAAAGTGTAAGTTTTCCAATCCTAGAGTCATAATTTTGGATTTTTCTGATTATTGATACCAATCTATTTCTTTAAAAACTACATAAAATATATTAAGTGAACATAGCAAAAACGAAATAAGAAAAAAATTAGTTTCATTTAATTCCTTTAATATTAAAAAATTCACTAAAGTGCGACTTTGACTCGCGTACGAAGGGTTCCGTACATTCGGTTTTGAGCATTTTTTGCTTTTTCGAAATTTTTTGAGTTTAAACGATTTTTTTAGTTTTGTCCCTTTTTTCTCGTTTTTGTGATTTTTTTGTTTTTGGAGGTTTTTTTCATTTTGGAGAATATTTTCATTTTGGCGATTTTTTTTAATTTTGGCGATTTTTTACTGTTTTTGGGTTTTTTTCATTTTGGCGACTTTTTCCTGTTTTGGGTTTTTTTTCATTTTGGCAATTTTTTCTGTTTTTAGGGGTTTTTTCGTTTTGGCGATTTTTTTCATTTTGACGATTTTTTTCATTTCAGCAATTTTTCCGGTTTTTTCGCGATTTATTTTATTCTTAGACATTTTTTTTATTTGGTGCTTTTTTCTAGTTTTGGCGATTTTTTTCTGTTTTTGGGGGTTTTTTTAATTTTGGCGATTTTTTTCATTTTGGCGATTTTTTCCTGTTTTTGGGATTTTTTTTTCATTTTGGCGACTTTTTCCTGTTTTGGGGTTTTTTTTTCATTTTGGCGATTTTTTTGTTTTGGAAGTTTTTTTCATTTTGCCGATTTTTTTCTGTTCTTGCGGCTTTTTTTCGCTGTGGCGATTTTTTTCAATTTGGCGATTTTCTTACATTTTGACGATTTTTTTTCATCTTGGCAATTTTTCCGGGTTTTCGCGATTTATTTTAGTTTTAGAAATTTTTTTTTAATTTTGTGCTTTTTTTCGTTTTGGCGATTTTCTTTTGTTTTTGGTGATTTTTTTCGGTTTGGCGATTTTATAATTTTTTGATTTTTTAGTTTTACCGTTTTTGAAAATTTCAATAGTTTTGCTCTTAAGGTTTCCAAGATACAGCTAGTTGTCAAAATTGCATAGTCAACATTGCATTAACTGATGGAACACCCGTTTTCCAGCTCTGCAATCCTCAGCTCGATTTTGCTGAATTTCAATACTAATCTATTTTGGAAAATTTCTGACACACCAGTCCAAGAACGAAGTATCTAGCTTTGCTGAGAGCTTCGGAAAACCGAAGTACGGACAGACGGACAAACGGACAGTCGGACAGACGGACAGACAGGCATGGCTTATTCGTCTACCCTATGCATAAGGATCCAGAATATATATATTTTATGGGTCGCTTATTGATATTATAGAAATTACAAACGGAATGACAAACCTATATTTTTTTGGTAAAGGGTATAAATTAAGTAAGTAATTAGCTAATTATTATTTAAAATTAAGTTTTATTTAAATACGATTTAATTTTTTGAGTGTTTAATTAAAGTTCTTATTAAATTACGTTGAAAGTACGGCAGCCCTGCAAAATTTCCAAAGAACAGCTGTAAGGCATAAACAAAAAAGTTAGGTTATAAACATGTAGAAAATTAAAATTGCATAAAAACTCATTTTATGAAATCAAACGAACATCATAATGCATTTTTCTAATACTTTATTCCATGATATGGAACTTTGTATTGTATACGTTTTATATTTATGAAATTTAAGCGAAATTCTTTTTAACCCGACCACATGACAATAAACACATACACGCATAAAAACATATGGTACGTTCATAAAACTTAAATCGTATTTAAATACACAAACAAGGTGGGTATTTAATTGTTATTTAAATATGCACTCAAAAACACAATTTCGTAATTGTTATTTAAATATGCACTCAAAAATACAATTTCGTATTTAAAAAGAACTTAAAAATAATTACAATTTGATTTCAAAGTGAAAAATTAGCCATTAGTGTAGTTTTGTCATTTTTTTTTAATTTTGCCCCTTTTTTTGATAAATCCCCTATTTGGTGCCACTTTTTGAAAAATGTCATCGGTCACCCTGGTTAAGCAGCTCTGGGTCGGAGAACATATCTGGCTTCATCGTAATTATTTCTTAAAGCTCAATCAGACGTGACATCACCATAGCCATAGAAAACAGCCGTTCGAACCAAACTAATGGGCAACACTGTATTTGATTATAGGTGACTCGCTATAACGCCATAATTCTCACTATAGAAACCAATTGAATTTTGATTTGGTATAATCTTGCGGTCTTTTGTGGAATTTTTTTAACAACCACGTTGCTACTTCTTGTGTGAAGGCATAGGTCGTGTACAGTCAGTCACAAAACTTTTTTAAAATACTGTTAATAACATCTTGGGCATATGGTCTAAATTACTCCGCCCATATTAGTGCAACACGATATTATGCAAACTTACTTTGTATAGTATGTTAAAATAAATAAATTATTTTCAAGAGCATATTTTTTTACTTTTTAGTGCATATTTTTGTTTGTTTTTAGTGCATATTGAATGCGCATAAAACACTTTTTTTGGAGCGTATTTCTGGTTTCCCTGCTCATTATACATATATTTCCATTACTTATACAGAGGTTCTTAATAAATCTTTTCAAAGTTATAACTTGTATTAACTTGACAAAACATTCATAATTATAGATAATTAAATTTCCAGCACACAATCTAAAAAAGGAATGTTTTTGAATGAAACTCTTTAAAAATCACTTTGATTCACAACTTAAGGAGAACATGTAAAACAAATAAAGAAAGCTTTCAATATGAATGATGAAAGGAAAATGTAATTGAAAAACTTTATTAACATCCAAAGCTGTGTTGTTGGATTATCGCTGGAAGAAACAATATTATCTTTTTTCATTAACTTTGATTTTACTTCATATACATATTTGTGTGGTTATGTGTGAGTAATAGATGATATCATAGAAAAACGTCAGTCCTATTACAAAAAAATATTTTTAAGTTATTACGAGTAAAATGAAATTATGTTTAGAGTAAAATAACATACTCATGATTACTAATGAAATGCGTGATCGAAATGAAACATAATAGCGCACAATTCACATGTCTGTCTGTTGTCACAGACTATTTTCTCGAGAACCGTAAGAGCTACTACTGACCTGAAATTTTGACAGAATATGTAGAACTTTGGCTCCTATAACGCTTACTAATTCAACGTTGTTCCAAAATTTTAAAGTCCCATGTAGTATAAATTGTATCTGGTAGCAGATTTATATTTTCAAACTTAAATAAAAAACGTAATAATTGACACAAAGTTTTATTAAGACCATTGAACGATAGAATGGAAATACGAATTAAATTTTTTAAACAGTATCCCATCCAGATGTCTTCCGTCGAGTTGAACACACTGTTCAAAACGGAGCCTTGTGTTCTGCGACACATGCTGCAGTAAACTTGGTTCAATTTCTCGACGAATATTTTCCTTTAAAGCCACAAGAGATTATAAATTGTCATTATAAGCCCGCTCTTTGAGGTAGCCCAATAAAAAAAATCCATGGGAGTTAGATCGGGTGACCTCGGTTGCCATGGGATGTCCCAAAGCGACTGATCGGTTTTTGGGGGAAATTTTCCCGAAGCTAATTCATCGAAGCTCTGTGTGCAGTCGACCCATCCTGGTGAAAGCACATTAGTGAAGAGTACGATGGATGAGCTCTCAGGTTTGGCAAAAAGAATTCCGTAATCCGGACATTCGTCGCCTGGCCTCGAGAATTTTCGAAAAAAAATGGTCCAATTATATCATGCGTGGATAAGGCACACCAAACAGTTACCCTGAGGCAATGTAATGGTTTTTGATTGTTCAATCGAGGGTTGCGGGTTTTTGGAGACCAGTAATGGCAAAAAAAAAGTTCCTAAATTAAAGTCACTTTCTTTCAGTTCTTGAACGATTTGAATTTTAAAAGGATGGAACTGCAGAGCCTTTTTTAAGATTTCATAAATAATCGCACTTGGAAGTCCTAGTGAGGCTGCTCTTTTCTGTATTGATAGTCGCGGATTTTCATGTAAACTGCTTTCAACCAGTTCAATATTTTCGGGAGTCCTTGAAGATCGACTATCCATTACGTATTCGCCTAATACCGAACTTTGAACAAAATTGTCGACGAGCAATTACGTAAGAATCATTACACTTACAGTGGTCACTCGACCACTGCGACATCGTCACTAACAAATCCGCACAATCGATAATTTCAACGGCACCACCCTCCCTCCGCACCGTTTATTGGTTTTTGAAATAATCGTATTTAAAATATAAATTTTCCACCTGACACCCGTACATACAATTATATATAGACACTTGAAATTTGCTAAGTTAATGTAATTTTATACAGACTACAATAATTAACACTAAAATTAAAGAATCTAAATTAAAGGGTATTCAGTGAATGTAATTCTGACTATGTAATTTTGTGAACTTGCTGTATCTTGGAAATAATAAGAGGCAAACTCCTAAAAAGTTCACGAACTCTAAATCAAAAAGAATCCAAATATTTAAAAATTAAAAAAAAAAACCAAACCGAAAAAATCGCAAAAAACCGCGAAAGCAAAAAAAAGCGACAGAGTAAAAAAAAACTCTAAGAATAAAATAAATACGCAAAATAGCGAACAAATCGCCGAAATTAAAAATAACGCCAAGACCAACAAACGCCAAAAACCGAAAAAAATCCCAAAAATAAGAAAAACCAACAAAACTAGAAAAATCGCCTAAAACCGAAAAAAATTTACATCAGGAAAGATATTCTATTTATAGGCTAAAGTACGTATAGTATTATATGTGTAGCAGGGAAGGCATTGACAATTTCAAAATAGTACCAACAACTTTAAAAAATTGTACTTTTTTGGCCTTAATTGTACTAAAAGATTTTTTTTTAGTTCAAATTACATATTTTTATTTGTTTTTATTAAAATAATCGACTTTGTTCTGGCTACCGAATTGTTTTCACACATTTGCTTGTAAGTTGGGATGTTAAAGCATATGGTTACACCTGTTTAAGTTTAAATTTAAGGTAAACAAATTAAAAGCATGTGCTCTAGTATCCGAATTTAGAAAATTACTTGGAAATGGACGAGTTCACATTTTTTTATTTTCTCGCTGTTTTTTGCTTTCATAAGACTTATTCCAAGTGATTCAAAAGTAAAAATTGACATATCCAATCGTTTGAAAAGAAATACGGAGTGAAACTGGGGAGATTCCTTAAATGTACTAAATTAATCATTATTATAATTTCCGAGTTTAAATAGTACCAAAAACAGTACAATTGTACCAACTTTGCCATCCCTGATGTTTAGTGCGATTCACAGTCGCACTTAACTGAATTTATTTCTTTTCCTGTTTCGCATAGGGTGTATATAAAGACGTGGTATCAAAGAAAATGATATAAACCCCATTTAAGGCGATATTTTGTCAGAATAAGAGAACTAACATTTTAACTACAATATCCTTCTTATTTAAGCTAAATAAATATATTTGCTACTAATTTTTATACCCTTTACCAAAAATGGAATAGGGTATATATTAGACCTGGCGTTAAATTTTTTTTTTGGAAACTTGAATGCGGGTAGCGATGAAAATATGCGGTTTGATGCCAAAATTGATGTTGTAAATTTTCAGGCTGATCGCATGGTGCCTACCCGTGCCATAATGGGGTCAAAGGTCAAAATTTTGAAAAATCACCAAAATATTTTTTTTGCATTTGATAATTTTTTTAATAAGAAATACTATAAATATGTTTTTTTATTTTATTTTTATTTCATATGCTTATTATTTTTATTTTAAATCAACGAAGATTTTGTGTAGGTAGGAAAGTCCTTACGGTAGCCCTCTACAATGTGTAATAAATATTGTTTATCAGCTTCGTTGTGTGTTAAGGATCTGTTAAAGTCAGTTATTAGTTTAACTTTCCTTTCGGCGGCATCATTTACAACATTAATGCATTTTGCGATCTGTTCCCCTTTACAAAACCCTTCGCTCTTAGGCCAATTTGACGGATCTAAGAGTAAGAAATCCATAGAAATTTCCAAACGAGAGAAAAAAAATTTTGTTTTGGTAGTCACAAAAGAACTCAAATCCTTGGATGTGAACAATTGCAATTCATCAACGCTTACGCACACTTTTTTAGAAGGGAAAACATTTACATCATCACCGATATGATTGTCATCTTTGGACTCTATTTGCAATGCCAAAACCATCTTTTTCTTTGTTTCTGAGTCTACATGAGGATCAAAAAAGGCAAGTGCGATTGCCTCCTCTGATAAATACCACAGATGGTTCCGAATTTTTTCCAATAGCACTGTAGATACTTCTTTATTATAATAGGTAATAATCCCCTTTATCAGCTGCATATCTCTATTTAGCGCTTCAACTGCATTTCCGATTCTGAACCAGTACGGAATATAGAGACTTACTAAGAAAATGCAGATATTACGAATTCCATTCAACTGATTCGCAGAAATTTTAAAGTGAGCATGAAACAAGTATATTTTTAGACAATAGGTAGCCTTGGACATGAATCTTGCATGAGACGTAGCTCCAGGTGTACGAAAAGTGAAATTGGGAATGCTACCACCAAGAAAAATGAATGCAAGTTGTAGGAGTTCTTTATAATCATGAAGAATGCGAACTTTAGCTAAATATTCAAGACAAAAGTTCTTGCTTGCTTCGCGTTCTTGGACAGGTATGACTTTCAAAACTTGATCATCCTGCATACAAGTGCTGAATTCCTTTGAATAAAATGTGCTCCATTCTCGTGCAACTCGTTCAAAAATCGCCACCTCTGGGCCACTTGATTTTCCTACATTAATCTCAAATACAGCTTTTAATAGAATTTCTGCAATATGGTGGCGACATGGTAACCACAATAAGCTGCGTTCCAGTTTGCGTTCCAATAAAGTTCCAGCACCACTATGAGAGCCAGTATTTGCAGCAATTGTGTCAAAACATATCATTTCTAATGAATTCTGCATATTCATTTTTAGCAAATATTCGTAGATTGATTGAGCAACTGGGAAAAGGAGAATTGCCCACTTTTTGGACTGTTCTCCACTCTTCATAAGGTTTAATGACTTTTGCAGTACATGTTCTTTGATCTGGAGTTGGTATTCTAGCTTTTTCCCAAAAAGGCAATATTTCAGCCAACACCAATGTTGCACTTTCTTTAACTGTTTTATTTTCACACCGAACATTATAAAAAAAACATTGAAGCACTTGTTGTTTGATGGCAATTTCACACCAACTATTTTGGGTTCACATTTACCGATCAAATACACATTTGTATCAGCAGATCGAATCCGTTTCAACGATGAAATTTTCTTTTGAGCCATTAATTACGAAAATTAACAAAGTAATTTATTTTACATAAACGAAACCTTTCACAACAATATTCAAATTTACAATGACAAAACTTTATATATTTATATCAAAAGCATTGCAATGTGTGCAGTAACAGAGCTAGAACCACGGTACTTTTAGACCAGACGTTGCAAAAAATCTCCTTATAGCAAAACAACAAAAAAATAATAAAAAATTCTGCTTGCGCAGAAGTCAAATGAGTTCATCATAGCTGTTAGAGGAATAACAGCAATTCACTTAAGAGAGCAACTATCAAGAAAAAACGTACACAAGAAAAGCATAAGAATTTTGAGGTGAGCAACGAAAAAATAGTTTTACCGTTGTTTCAATAATAGTTGCTGGTATAGATATTGTTGGTATTTTTTAATTTCTATAAATATTTTCGTCTTATTGTTTTAGCAGAAGCACCATAATTTTTTACAACTTAAAGCTGAATTGAAAATTATAATAAACATTTATTTGATTTTTAAAAATTTGGTGATTTGGTGATTTTTCAAAATTTTGACCTTTGACCCCATTATGGCACGGGTAGGCACCATGCGATCAGCCTGAAAATTTACTACATCAATTTTGGTATCAAATCGCATATTTTCATTGCTACCCGCATTCAAAATTCCAAAAAATAAAAAACCCCATATTAGCTGCGCCAGGTCTAGAATATATATGTGTTTGTCATTCCGTGTGTAATTTCCATAATATTCATATGCGACCCATAAAACATATATATTCTGGGCCCTTATGAATAGGGAAGATGAATAAGCGATGTCCGTATGTCCGTCCGTCCATCTGGTGTACGTGAAATCGGTTTTTCGAAGCTCCCAGAAAAGCTAGAGACTTCGGTCTTGGAATGGTGTATCAGAAATGGTCCTAAATTGTCAGAGCTGGAAAATTTAAACTTAATTTTGCCATATAAAAGTAACTAGATAACAAAATTTTTTTTTGTTGTTAAATAAACTTTTTTTATATTTCAGTACGAAAAAATTGTATTAAATATTTAAAAAAAAAATTAAAAAATAAAAAAGGCGTTTGCAGGGTTGGGAACTTTAGTTTTTTTGTTATATAAAAATAACCTACTAAAACTAATTTTTCCTTTTTATCTATAAATTCAACATATCTTACATTCTTAAAAGGAAAATATTGGTGTGAGAAATCAGAAAAACTTAAAATTATGTTTCCAGGGTTGCGAAATGTACACTTTTATATAAAATAAACTAGGTCTAATGATTTATTTTTCATTTTAATTTATATATATTTTTTATGTTTTAGAAAGAAAAGATGGGCATAGAAAACTAGAAAAATAAAAACACCAAAGGTGAAAAGGAACCCCATTGTTTTCGCTACGCTGTCCGTCCGTCTGTCACAGCCTATTTTCTCGAGAACCGTTAGAGCTACGGACCTGAAATTTGGACAGAGTATGTAGACCGTTGGTCGCTACAACAGCGAATTCACGAGAATTAGAAATTGAAGGGTGTTCCAAAACGAGCAACGAAAACTGTTAAAATCCAATGTAATATACATACAATTGTATTTATATACACTAGAAATTTGTAAAGTTAGTGTATTTTTATACAGACTACAACAATTAACATTAAAATTTATAAAATCGAAATTAATCAGTTAATGTAATTTTGACTATGTAATTTGGACAACTTGCTGTATCTTGAAAACCGTAAGAGCCAAACTCTTGAAATTTTAAAAAGCGGTAAAACTAAAAAAAAATTCCAAAATTATAAAATGGCCAAGTCGAAAAAAATCGCCAAGAACCAAAAAAAATCGCCAAAACGAAAAAAAGAACCACATAAAAAAAATTTCTAAACTAAAATAAATCGCAAAAAACCGGAAAAATCGCCAAAAGCAAAAAACGCCAAAGACCAACAAATCGTCACAACGAGAAAAAAGCGACAAATCTAAATAAAATCATTTAAACTGAAAAAAGCTAAAAACGGAAAAAGGCCATATTAAAAAAAATGCTGAAACCCGAACGTACGGAACCCTTCGTGCGCGAATCAAAGTCGCACTTTACAGAATTTATTTGATATTAAAGTCACTAAACAAAACTAGTATTTTCCTTATTTATTTAATTTTTTTGTTCACTTAACATATTTTATATATTTTTTAAAGAAAAATATTGGTATAAGGACCAAAAAAAATTTTAAAAGTACTCTTTTTTTGTATATAAACCAGAAAAATTCAAATTGTTCCACGTTTAGAAGTTGAAAAAAAATAACCAAAAATAATTTTTTGTTCCAGTTAAAAATATTTCATGTTTTAGAAAGATCTTTACTCAAGCAAATTCTTTAGTCGAAAAAAACCAGGAGGCCACTTACTAAAAATTGCACAATAATGTATCGGTATACTACATATATATACATACGTTGGTAAAGGGTATATAAGATTCGGCAAAGCCGAATATAGCACTCTTAATTGTTTTTATTACAATAGAATTTCACTGTGGAACAAATTCAGGTTAGCAAAAGTTACGTTGATTCTGAGAATGAGGAGTGAAAATAGAGGCTAAATTAGAAGACCCGTATCGCGGCGTTTATTTATGTTAGTTTGAATTTATTTTTTAATCGGCCTTCGAACTTTGCAGTCAAATGCCAATTTTCAACATATTGTTTATATGGTTTTTTGGCTACAACTCGTCGACTAATTGATATTTTTTAAATCTGTAAAAGCCAAATTATTGCTACAGACCTGTAGAATAGAAATCTCTTGTGGTGCTTATGAAGCAAAATGTTGGAAAAATTATTTGTTTTTTATGCTTTTTGAAAATACTGTCCACAAAACTAAATGATCAAACAGAATTGCGGCGTAAACACATTCTCCATACAAATTGATACAAAAAATCAGCACCAGAAAGCAGTCGATAGATAGAATCTATTTTATTTTGACAACGTTTTTTCTTATGCTCTCATATATAAATACTCATTCTCTCAAGAATGCTACCATACTTTCAGTAAATTTCATACATTTTGTGAACAAAACTACAAAGAAAAACAAGTAAGAGTGCTATATTCGGCTGTGCCGAATCTTATATCCCCTTTACCAACGTACGTACATATATATAGTATACAGACACATACATACATATTTGTTTTGTGAAAAAATTTATAATTTTTTTAAAGTTTCCATCTTTGGAACTGTAATTTTCTTTCAGAAGCATAAAATATATTCAATTTATAAAGAAAAAGAAAAAAGATTTTAGACCTATTTAATTTTACATAACACAAAAAGTGTGAGTTTTCCAACCCTGGAGTCATAATTTTGGATTTTTTTGATTATTGATACCAATCTAGTTCTTTAAAAAATACATAAAATATGTTAAGTGAAAAAAGCAAAAACGAAATAAGGAAAAACTTAAGGTCAGATTTTGTAAATTCAAACGATTTTTTCGTTTTGAAATTTGTATGGAAAAAATATCTTTTGAAAAGAATTTTCGTTATTTTTCATACAAATTTGAAACTTTTAGAAACAAAATTTTTTACAAAATCTGCTTATTAGTTTCATTTAATTCCTTTAATATTAAAAACTTCAGTAAAGTGCGACTTTGAATCGCGCACGAAAGGTAGGCTTTTTTGAAGTTTTTTTTTCAGTTTAAACGATTTTTTCAGTTTTGTCGCTTTTTTCTCGTTTTGGCGATTTTTTTCTGTTTTTGGGTTTTTTTTTATTTGGGAGTTTTTTTTTCTTTTTTTTTTCATTTTAGCGACTTTTTTCTATTTTTTTGGGGTTTTTTTTTCTTTTTGGCGATTTTTTTCATTTTGGCGATTTTCTTTCATTTTGGCGATTTTTTTTTTATTTAAGCAATTTTTCCGGTTTTTCGCGATTTATTTTAGTCCTAGAAATTTTTTTTAATATGGCGATTTTTTTCTGTTTTGGGTTTTTTTTTCATTATGGCGTTTTTTTCCTGCTTTGGGGTTTTTTTATTTAGGCGATTTTTTTCTCTTTTTTGGGGTTTTTTCATTTTGGCGATTTTTTTTCATTTTGTCGTTTTTTTCCTGTTTTGGGTTTTTTTTTCATTTTGGCGATTTTTTAATGTTTTTTTGGGGTATTTTTCGTTTTGGCGATTTTTTTTTTGTTTTTCGCGATTTTTTTCGGTTTGGCGATTTTATAATTCCTTGATTTTTTAGTTTTACCGTTTTTGAAAATTTTAAGAGTTTTGCTCTTACGGTTTCCAAGATACAGCAAGTTGTCAAAATTGCATAGTCAAAATTGCATTAACTGATGGAACACCCTTTAATTTAAATTTTTTGAAATTTTAGTGTTAATTTTTGTAGTCGTATAAAAATACACTAACCTAACAAATTTCAAGTGTATATACATATAATTGTATGTATATTACATGGGATTTTAGAATTTTTCGTTGCTCGTTTTGGAACACCCTTTAATTTTTAATTCTCATGTATTTGTTGTTGTAGCGGCCAAAGGTCTACACACTGTGTCCAAATTTCAGGTCTGTAGCTCTTACGGTTCTCGAGAAAATACTAATATAGTTTTAGACATAGTTAATTTTACATAACACAAAAAGTTAAAGTTTTCCAACCCTGGAAACGTCTTTTTAATTTTTTTTATATTTTTTTTAATTTAAAATACCAATTTTAGTCGTACTGAAGTGTAAAATAAATTTATTTATTAAAAAAAATAAAAATTTGTTTTCGGTAGTTACTTTTATATGGCAAAATATAGTTTACGTTTTCCAGCTCTGCAATCGTCTGCCCGATTTTGCTGAATTTTAATACCAATCTAAGTTGGACCATTTCTGATACATCAGTCCAAGAACGAAGTCTCTAGCTTTTCTGGGAGCTTCGGAAAACCGATTTCACGTACACCGGACGGACGGACGGTCGGACGGACAGACGGACGGACGGACGGACGGACGGACAGACGGACATCGCTTATTCTTATTATATACCCTTTTCCATTTTTGGTAAAGGGTATAATAAGCACAAAGGAAAATAAAAGTAAAATTATACAGCATTTGAAGTTACTGCCGTAGATTTTATTATGGGCTTTGTTAATTTGACAACGATTTTTCTTGAAGTTGCGGACATATTCTGTTTGATCATTAAGTCTTTTTTGCTTTCTGTTCGATCTATAATATGCTTTCTATTTTAAAAGCTTGAAATAAACTTGAATTCAATGGTAACACAAAACTTCACGACTCATATAAAGATCCTACATTTTCACCCATGAACACAGAGAAAAAACTGCCTATTAGAATCAAGAAGATTTTCTCTATGAACCGTTTTTATGCAAGGGGTATCCTAGCAGAAAGAAGCAAAGATTTTTTCATAAAGATTCCTTATTGTTTTTATGTGGTAAATCTTATTAATTTTATCAAGAAGAAAACCACATAAAATCAAGAAGAAATCTTATCTTTCACAACTTTTTTTACTCAATTTCCGTTACTTTTGGCACAAAAAAAAATCCATAGATTAAAACTTCTAGATTATATTAGGTTTTCTTATAAATTTTTTCTTATTGATTTTTTTAAAAAGGTTTTCTTCTTGATTTATTTAGGCTAATCTTATTGATTTTTTCAATAAGGTTTTCTTCTTGAGTTTAGTAGGTTCCTATATGAGTATATGAGAAGGAAATCTTCTTGATTTTATGAGGTGTCTTGTTATTTCATATCTATAAATAGACATAGAAAAAATTTTTTAAGAATGTTTGCACAATAATTTCAATGGTTATTCAGGCTGTTTGTTAGCATATTGGGTAGAGTGCTTGTCTATCAGGTAGAAGTTTGCTGGTTCAATACTTGGTGAGTAAGTTAGTTAAGAATATAACATAATGTGTATGTATGTATGTATAAATAAATAACATCTACAACATACTACATACATACATACATATGTATATGGTATAGAATTTAAATGAAAATACATAAGTACAGAGAATAAAGAGGGAATTTTTTTTTATTTTTTATTGAAAAAATAAATAAGACAACCTCATAAAAACTACAAGATTTCTTCTTGATTTTTCAAAAAGGTTTTCTCTATGAAATTAATAAGATTTCCTTATTGAAAAAAAACCATAGAGATTTCTTATTAATTTTGTTATATTTTATGAGGTATTTAGTAGGCACTGTTTTCTCTGTGAATAGTTACAATTAACTTTATTGTTATTTGTTCATTAATAATTATCACATGTAATTTGGCCTACAAAGCGATACGAACCTTAGCCTGATAAAATTATATATATAGAAACAAATAAAGTTCGAAAATAATAATGGAATTTAAATAAAAGAAAAAAATTACGAAACTTACAGAAAACTTTTAGAATTTACAAGCTGAAATTCCATAAGCAAAAAAAAAAAGATTTGTGCAAAATCGGTGTAGGATTTAAAGAAAGGAAGCTCGGAGGTAGAGAAAGCTTTATAACGAGAAAACTATGAAAACCACCTAAAAAGAAAAGACTTAAAAGAGAAATTTTGAAAAAAAAATTTGGAAACATTTTGGCCTTCAATTTTGACTTACAGTTAGTTTTATCTACGCCCAAAGGAGCTGCAAGACTCATTTTTTACGTAAGGAAGCTTGCTATTTATAATCTGACGATAAACAATTTAAGAGATGCAACTGTCAGATATTTATGTGGGATGAAATAGAGGGTAAAAGGTAGAGATGGGCAAAAAATATCAATATATCGATATTTGAGAAAATATATATCGCCGATATTTCAAAAAGCGATATATCGCTACATCGATTCTTATTTACGAGTATCGGGTCTCGATGTTTTTTACAGCTCTGTAAATTTTAGCCGTTGTTTAACGCTAGGATAATGGTATCACTGCTATGCGGAGAAAAATAGAACATTTTCATAATAATAGAAAAGAAAGGTGCATCCATGAGGTGACCCCACTAAGCCAAGTGGCTTTTATTTATTAACTAAGCTAAATGTAAAATTTGGTTTGTGTGGGTATAAGCCTAATGGCAAAATTAGCTTTCTCTTTCTGTTCTGTTACGAATCAGCTGACTCTTTTTTGTTTATAAAAATCTTATGCAATCCGTTAGTATTTCTCTTTTGTTCTGCAAATCAAAAAAAAAATTAAGTAATTGTAAGTGAAAGCATAAATAAAATAAAAATATTTCGAAAAAAACTGTGATTGTGCTTTAGGAATTTAAAATGTTTAATTTTTACCAGAAAAACATAAACCTACTCGTATATTGAAATATATCAATGGACGATGCAAAACCAGGGTATGCAACGGTTATAATTTTTGTTTTAAAAATTACTTTTTAATCATTATTTCTTGATTTTTATTTATCCTTCACAAAATAACAGTTACTGTTTGATTTTTATTTTTTTGCTTGATTTTTAAAATGTAGAAAGAGCAATTTTTGCGTTAAAATGAATATTAACCGATTTAAATTGAATTTATCGCCAGAGTCTGTAAAAAAAAACTCATGCGATCCCTGTGCGAAACTCATCACTTTTGTTGAAAATATTATTACAATAATAATATTGTTACTATTAACACTTAGAAACAGAACGGCAACAGAAAGTAAATTAGTCTTTAGCCTTAAGGAGCTACATACATATGTAGTTCTTTTGTATTAAATTTCTTAAAGTGACTACTTGTGCGTTTGAAATTAATGCATACTTTTCTACAGCTTTTCAGAAATCATATTATAATACAAATTAAACATACAGTTATATGGATATCAATATTAACTTGGGTTTTCTCCACTATTGGAGCTTATTAAGATTTAAGTTAGATAGTTGTTCGCGACTTCTTTAAATATTAAATCATTGTTTAATGGATGCCCAGTGAATATTTCTGGTATTCCGCAACGATAAACTTTGAAGTGTTCAGCACTGGGCATTCATAAAACAATGATTAAGAGTATTATTTATAAAAATTATTAATGACTTCTAAAGGCTTAATTAGCAAAATTTCGTATGAGAATCTGTCTTAAAAAACCTTTACAAAGCCTCAATAATTCTTATAAATACGGCTGTTAACATTTAAAAAAATCGCTGACAGAAAACTAAGTTCGAAAATGATGTCGCATGATATTTTAGTATGTGTATTTATTTTTAATTTGAAATATTTGAAATATCGATATTAAAAAAAAATATATATCGATACTGTTCAAAAATATCGATACGATATATGTATATCGATAAATTTTTTTCATTTCCTCATCTGTAGTAAAAGGGGTAGTGTTGAAATTGCAACCTGTATACACAAATATTTAATGTCCTACTCTAATGTATGTTATAATGCTGTCGGATAGAAACAGCCCAACTGTCATATCATTTATAATGTTACATGCTGCGGTGTGGGAAAAAATTACTATCCTAAAAACCTTTTGCAAGTTGAGATACAAGCTAGGAAAATTTAAGTGTGGTAGTAGAAAAGGAGTGAGTGAATTGAGTTTTTCGAACTCTCACGTACATACCCAGCAAAAAAGTTTGCTTACTAGAATGCAAAACAGTGTATGTACTCTCCAGTCGTAAGTACATACAATTTGACTGAATAACCCATTATTTTTGTTTGAGAAGTTCAAAAAGTATGCGGTACCCTATACTTTTTGCCTACAAATATCCAAAAGTTAATAGATTACTTATTGCCTAAACGTATTCAAAATTTAATGGGTTATTTTGTGGATTACTTCTTACCTAAAATTGTTGAAAAATAATTTATTTGCTAATAAAAATATATAGAATTTTGTAAAAATCATAATTTTGCAAAGAAAATATATGAATATGTATATTGAATAATATGCAAAAATACTTAAATTTTGTAATAAATTTTTCTCTATATATACTTCATTATTAACTGGAAAGTACTACAATAAGTACTTTCCCGTAATGATATAAATAAGTACCACTCATTACTTTGTAAGCCATTAAAAGAGTACTACCCATTACAAAATCTTGAAAAATTTTTGCTGTGTATGTATAAATGCAATAAAGACATGAAGTTATGATGCATGTGTATTTGAAGGAAGCCGTATTCACTTCAATGATGAATTTAACAAATACAACAATAAACTAGTTGTTTGTTTAACTCTAACATTGAAATTTTTTCGCTTAAATAAACGAATATTTACGTGTCTTATTTCAATTAGAAAGACGCCCAGTCATAAAATGAAGCCTTCCCGACTTGAAAGTAGTGTGAAATAAAAACTTGTGTTAAAATGATTTATTTGAGCCATAAAGAAAAAACTATTTAAAACAAAAATATGTTTATTCTCTTTTCCTTATGAACGTAACACTCCTATGGGAGCTTGTTTTGTATTTAATATTCAGTGAAATTTTATTACCGTATATAAACGGAAGTATAAGGTAAAATGTTAACGGAAATACCATGGGTAATATTTTTAAGCTAGCAAAACATTTGTGAGAGTAACAGCAACACCAGTGATATTCAAACCGCTTCCAAAGTAATATTTTTATATTGTTTATGTTTGTGCCTTAAAATGAATATCTATCTGCACATGCAAGTAAATAAAGCGGTACAAACTTTAGTTCAATCAAATTTAATTCAACTAGATAGAAATAAACAAATCGAACAACTTTGTAGTAAATATTTAATTTAGTTTATGTAACATAAACATCCTGTGCGGATAAGGAAATAAATCATTTCATGTTTGTATTATTAAGAAAATGTAACACATGCACGAATAAAGAAGAGAACAAGTAACAAACGCGTCAAGTGTTATCATCCAGTAGGTAAAAGGGAAAATAAAACTCCTTTCAGAAGGCCTTGCTTATACTCGTATTTAAACAAAAAGCGTTTTCACTTGGAATTCTAAGAGACGTGGAAAGGATGATACATTTCAAATTAAATTTTAATTGTTAGCGTACAAGAACAACTTTCAGTGATTTTCTTTAAACAACACTGTGTTAAC
Organism: Tachina lurida; assembly: GCA_944452675.1. Lineage (NCBI taxonomy): Eukaryota > Metazoa > Arthropoda > Insecta > Diptera > Tachinidae > Tachina > Tachina lurida. The sequence continues at coordinate 45,410,607 of OX101754.1, forward strand.
TTGAAGAACTCATTATCGTAATTAAACTTAAGAACAAGTACTAAATAGACTAGCTAAAACATAAGTCCTTTCTTATACATGAGTCTCATAGAACCACACAATAAAACAAGTAAGCGTGCTATATTCGGCTGTGCCGAATCTTATATACCCTTTACCAACGTACGTTCATATATATAGTATACAGACACATACATACATATTTGTTTTGTGATAAAATTTATAATTTTTTTCTCTAAAGCAATTAATAGTAAGTGACTTTTCAGTATTTTTCGATTAAAAAATTTGATTAAATTATTTTATTTTCGATATAAGCAATAGTTGAATATTTTACTCTACACTCTGTGGTTAAGATATATTTTACATTCATTCTTATTTCAGTCAACATCGACGTCACGTCAATACAATACCAAACAAGTAAGAGTGCTATATTCGGCTGTGCCGAATCTTATATACCCTTTACCAACGTATGTACATATATACAGTATACAGACACATACATACATATTTGTTTTGTGAAAAAATTTATCATTTTTTTAAAGTTTCCATCTTTGGAGCCGTAATTTTCATTTTTCAAATTTCATACGCCAAACTTTTCTTTCAGAAGCATAAAATATATTCAATTTATAAAGAAAAAGAAAAAAAATTAGACCTATTTAATTTTACATAACACAAAAAGTGTGAGTTTTCCAACCCTGGAGTCATAATTTTGGATTTTCCTGATTATTGATACCAATCTAGTTCTTTAAAAAATACATAAAATATGTTAAGTGAACAAAGCAAAAACGAAATAAGGAAAAACTTAGTTTCATTTAATTCCTTTAATATTAAAAAACCCAGTAAAGTGCGACTTTGAATCGCGCACGAAAGGTAGGCTTTTTTGCTTTTTTGAAGTTTTTTTCAGTTAAAACGATTTTTTCAGTTTTGTCGCTTTTTTCTCGTTTTGGCGATTTTTTTCTGTTTTTGGAGGTTTTTTTAAATTTGGCGATTTTTTCTGTTTTGGGAATTTCTTCGTTTTGGCGATTTTTTCATTTTGGCGATTTTTTTTCATTTTGGCGATTTTTTTTCATTTTGGCGATTTTTGTTTTAATTTTGGCGATTTTTTTCTGTTTTTTAGGTTTTTTTTTCGTTTTGGTGATTTATTTCATTTTGTCGATTTTTTTCATTTTGGCGATTTTCTTTCATTTTGGCGATTTTTGTTTTCATTTAAGCAATTTTTCCGTTTTTTACGATTTATTTTAGTCTTAGATATTTTTTTTAATTTGGTGCTTTTTTTCGTTTTGGCGATTTTTTTTTTTCATTTTGGCGATTTTTTTCTGTTTTTTGGGGTTTTTTTCGTTTTGGCGTTTTTTTTTCATTTTGGCGATTTTTTTTTTTCATTTTGACGATTTTTTCTGTTTTTTAGGGTTTTTTTTCGTTTTGGTGATTTTTTTCATTTTGGCGATTTTTTTTCATTTTGGCGATTTTCTTTCATATTGGCGATTTTTGTTTTAATTTTAGCAATTTTTCCGTTTTTTTGCGATTTATTTTAGTCTTAGAAATTTTTTTGGATTTGGTGCTTTTTTTCATTTTGGCGATTTATTTTTGTTTTTGGCGATTTTTTTTGGTTTGACGATTTTATAATTTTTTATTTTTTTACTTTTACCGTTTTTGAAAATTTCAAGAGTTTTGCTCTTACGGTTTCCAAGATACAGCAATTTATTAAAATTACATAGTCGAAATTACATTAACTGATGGTACACCCTTTAATTAAAATTTTTTAAATTTTAGTGTTAATTGTTGTAGTCTGTATAAAAATGCACTAACTTTACAAATTTCAAGTGTATATACATACATACATACAATTATATGTATATTACATGGGATTTTAAAATTTTTCGTTGCTCGTTTTGGAACACCCTTTAATTTCCAATTCTCATGTATTTGTTGTTGTAGCGGCCAAGGGTCTACACACTGTGTCCAAATTTCAGGTCTGTAGCTCTTACGGTTCTCGAGAAAATACTAATATAGTTTTAGACATAGTTAATGTTACATAACACAAAAAGTTAAAGTTTTCCAACCCTGGAAACGTCTTTTTATTTTTTTTTTATTTTTATACC